>DWUN01000991.1:0-18603 GCA_018249975.1 Passova gellias
CCCTATCAGAGGTCCGTCGCAGATGCGTCACTACTCTTGAGGACTGAGATGGTCGCCTCTGGTATACGAGTGGACCGCCAACCACACCCTTCAAATCGAAACACAAATTGTAAAAACAATTGCTTCATAGCAGAAATAGATGTGGCGGTGATACTGCCGCGGGCAAAACGTATACAGGTTTTACCACCACCAAGTGTAATTTGTTATCCATCAACATGTTTTGGGACTTTTTATAGATAAAGAACACAGAAAACAAATCACTTGTATTATCAGGAATTCATAATTCGGTAACTGTAGTTGGTTATATAGATCTTTCATGTACAAAATGTTTAATGGTGTATTTCAAATTATATGTAGTGCCATTCGTCACCATACCACGCAGACAATGTCGCAGGTAAAAGCTAATAATTACATATTAATATTGAACCCTATGAATATTGTATTCTCAGTCAATAGGCGAGTCTAACTTCCGTTATAATGGTGCACGCCTGTGCTCTATGTATGACTCTGTGGCGCCTCCTGAAGAATCCACCTTCCGTGCGTGTCTACTTGAACGCTGCTCGACTGAAGAAAACAAGATCATCACAGGCATAGAGACTTCAGAAGAGAATATGCGAGGTTTCGCCATGTTCCTGGCTGAGATATACACTCAACTAGAAGATAGTCAGGTATTTTCATATTCTAGAATTTTTTGTGACAAATATGAACTTGAAGACAGAACATCACTGGATTTTCCATTAGTTATTCACAATACTATTCTATTACAAAATAATACAATTTATATGATAAACAATGACAAGATAATATTAAGCCCTTAATGCACATTTTTTAAATCAATTTAGGCAATCAATCATAAGCAAATGCAGATTCCTTGAATGGCAATAATCTACCATCTAACGTGACAGATACAGACTTAAAATATTTGAAAAATTATATTTCTATATTAACCGTGACCCATACGGAGCTGTAATATTTTGCGACATTTAAAATTACAGTGACCATGACGTTCACGGAGCTGCATAATCCTGCTGGTAAACATTGCCCGTATATGTCACGGAGGTGTGCATTAAGCGGTTAATTAATAAGATTGAGTGTTATTATTTAAACTTTAACATATTTTAAATACATACCATGCATTAATTTTAAAAATTTCTATACTATTGTATAAATTTCTAAAATATACAATAGCTTTATTTGTTTCATAAGTTTCGTAAAGTGTTCAATTATTCTCACAGGGTGGAAGGATCAAATCCCTTGGTGAAAGCCTATGTAAAGTATTACTCCACCTGTTGGACACAGACAAAGACGTAAATATAAAAGCTGTCTGCCAGCTGCTTAAAGTAAGTTTCATTTTTGTATTTTGAATTTAATTTTTATTGAATTTGTATTGTAAAGAACTGAATATTTTCACCCGGTCATCAAATGTAGGGATGTGAGGGAAATATAAAATACCATAAAATGTGTGATGTAAAATTGATCATATGTGGCAGCTATCGGGCATCGCGCTGGATGCGGACTGCCCAACGGGGATGCGCGCCGCGTTTGAGCGGTTGAAACGGCGCTCGGATCTGGCCAGCGTGCGCGCCGTGCTGGAGCTGCGCGCCGCGCGCTGGGGGTTGACTGACGCCGAGCCTCCGCGCCGCCGCGCGCCCGCAGCGCTGCACCCGCTCCCCGCACACCACGCGCACGCCGCGCACCCCACGCACCCCACGCACCCCGCACACCCCGCTCTCCCCGAGCACCACCACCCCGGATATGGTAACCCTTCCTCACCTAATTTATTGTTAAGAAATACAAATATGTACATCATTAAGTATTTTAACAACTCTATATCGCTATAACATCCGACCTGTAATACTTATACAAGTAATTCAATCAAAAAGGCCATTGAATTTTAAATTATTGTCCAAAATTAGTATCAGTGATATATAATCTATTAATAATTGTAATCACTAAAATTAAATACTAGTCTTCTCTTCCATATTGCACATAGCTTAAGTGGAACTCCATCTTTGGCGGGTCCAGTCCCCATCCTATGGTGGTAACCTTAATTTCTTCTATGCTGTTCTTTCCTAAATTCAATACACTGTTTCTGTGATAGAACTTGTGTAAAAATACGCAAAATAAAAAATTCAGATGCTCCATGGCCTGAAGAAAATAGAAATTCCTTATAGGTAAGCCATTTTTGTATTTCCTCTGGCCTGAAATTTTAAAGTCAAATGTCTATTGTATTCATTCAGCAATGAATGGTGAGCTGGAAGTGACGCCTACCGCGGATGGCGGCTATCTGGCCGACGGGCACTCCCTAACTGCCGAGGAGTGCGCCTTTCTGCAAAGCAACTTACCCCCGGCCAAGGTCGCCGCACTCGACGACGACATTCTGTGAGATTCTTACCTCATTTATTACATTTAGTATGATATACGAAAATTTAACAGTCTGAAAGAACCCTCTATCCAACGTTCGTTGTAAAAACATCACAATCTGTTGCACCAACGCTGTGTTAGCATTAGCCTATTATTTTTTTTTTGTAACTGAAAATGTGATATTTATGAGGGGCCACATTTGTGTGAGTAATGAAAGGTATTCCTACACAAGGACATTAGGTTATTAAAACTGCTCTCCAGTTTTTACGGCATCTGTGATGAATACCGCATGGGATTAAACTACAAATTCAAAAACAACAACACAACATCACGCTTGGTCCCTAATGGGGTAGGCAGAAAGCACCGAGTTCCAAATATCTCTGTTGTTGCAAACCTGACACACTTCGTCTACATTCATCACTATCTTCAAGCATACACTCCGGTTTCCGAGACTCGGGACTACATATTCAATATGTATTATTTCACTACAATGAACAAGTGGGGACGACTTCTGAATTAGCGCTCCGAAGTACGGAAATTCGTTGAAACTTGTTAATAGTCTAGTCACACATTTTAAGACAGACTTCACGGTATTGTTGCAATCTACAACCGCGTTATGACATTTCCTACCGTGTGGGCCGCATGCACGTTGCACATGGAGACCATCTAAGACTATAGGATGTGTTAAACACACGTACAGGCTAAACCCGCAAGCGCGCGTTTATCCTAGTTATAGAAAAACGACTCGTAGGATCACGGGCCCTTCAAATATTACCGAATAATGCCATCTGATATTTTTAACATATACTTATAACTGAAAATACTTATTTACTTCCACTCTCTCCATATAAAAAAGCTTCATTCAAATATGTCGTTTCAGCGACGAATTGGAAAACGACTCATGGGACACGGGAATGGACGCAGAAATGCAGGCTGGCTTCTTGGAATTTCTGAAGATATCGAACCAGATCAAACGATAACCATCCATCTAGGTAACAGAAACGACCTTTAAAAAAACTAGTTTGAGTTTTATTATGTTAAAGCAATGGTGAAAAACTATGAAAAAAATATTTAAAAATTTAAAAACCCTACAAAAAGATTTATTAGTGAAAGACCTATTTTGTAATCACTCTAGATGTTCCCATAATATCGAATACATAACAAAGCTTCCATTGATAACGCCCCGTTGACAGAGCAGGGACTCACTCTAGTGCATGCAACAACACTTAACCTTCACTCAAAACAACAACAATCATACTGCTGTACTCCATTCAAAATATCTATTATAGTTTTATGGAGCGGTTCATTATAAGGAGTTATAAAGTGGTCAAATCGATTAATTTTATTTTGTAGCTTTTAATCTAATGAAGTTAATTGTATGTGTACTTTAGTTATTGAAATATGTGTAATGTTCGCAATTTTATTTCTTATCTGGAAATACATAAAATTACGTGTAAAGCAGCAAATAATACATTGAAATTTGTTTTATACTTTCTTTTTTAATATTCTACTGTTAATTTCATAATCTGATATTATTTGGATCAAAATGACTAAATGTAAACAGGTATACTATGTACACTCATATATGGTATGTCCGAGTTCCAGTTACGTTATTAAACCTACTTTAGTAACTTTTATTATAATGGCAATATATATGTGCAATTTAATTAACTCCATTAAAAGTATTTAAAAAACTAATGCTTGTTTACAGGAAGTCTATGCAAAATGATCAAATCATTAATTTTTTTTTATTTCCTTGTAATTCATGACAATAAATAATAATGCTGACCATAGATTAGTATTGGTTGCTATTTCAGAAAGCGAAACGTTTTAGACATGCATGACTAATGCTGTATGTAGGTTGGACTGTATGGTCCACTATGACGATGCCGAGCCGTAGTGGTTCCTTCCAGTCTTCTATGGGTTTAAATTATCTCTCCACGGTACATCAACCGACCACCCATATTAAAAACGTAAAAGTATCCCGACCAGTATTGGTGACCGCAGGTTTTAACTGCTAGTGACCTTTGTGGGGTGATATGTTATTTTTTTTTATTATAAATTACCTGTGATAGCTTTTTGTGAAAATTTATCTTTCAAATGTAATATTTTAATAATATCACTTCGGTTGCTCTAAATTATAAGCAATGTATTGGGAAATAAAAAACAAATTTGATATTCTGATGCACATTTATTGTTAAATTTCTTTATTTTACAAATATCTAGTATAAATCAATACTGCTGCACAAAATTTTTATTTGATCAAATATTTTACCGGTAAACCAGAAAAAAGAATCCAATTATTATATTGTAGGACAGTTTCGTCTATAATTTTTTTTCTAAGAAAGTGGAGTTAATAAGTAGATTTTAGAGATATATCGTCTTCGATGCAGTTACAACAAATAAAATCAAAATAATCAATCATCTCATATCGTAAACCAGAG
Source organism: Passova gellias (assembly GCA_018249975.1). Taxonomy (NCBI): domain Eukaryota; kingdom Metazoa; phylum Arthropoda; class Insecta; order Lepidoptera; family Hesperiidae; genus Passova; species Passova gellias. The sequence goes on from DWUN01000991.1 coordinate 4,809, forward strand.
CAATACCTAACAAATAAATTACAACTTTTTAAACATTTTAAAGTACTTTCGATTAATGATCATATTTTTTCTTTTTACGTAATTATATCTAAGCTCAGTTCACAAAATATTGGCAAATTAAATTCATTTTACAAATGTGTAAATACAGTTGATATAATGAAGGACATATTCTTTTCGAGTCAATAGATTCCTAACATTCCTTGAAGTTTGAATTCATCCATAACATATGCATTTAATCTTTGTATGTGTCCACAACCGTGCATAATATTAGAGTAAAGAACGGAACTATATTTCGAAATACTCTTCTAGGTTAAATCATAATTGTGTCCATATTTGATTTTCGTTTTTTTACCCTATGTATTAAATGTTGTTATTATCGTTAAGCTTTATGTCTTCGAAGTCTGATATAGTGATTAGATTTTAAAAATATCTTTTCTAAATGCAACAAAATTTAATGAAAATAAAATACATTATGTTATGATGTCTCATCAAGCATTTATATGATGTAAACAAGATCAAGCAATGATGCCAAATGTGCTTTTTATCATATGACTTCCAACAAACAAAGTATCGGTTATCTCGCATAATAAATTAAATGTACCAAATTTAATGATACCAGGACTAGATCCACATCAGCAATTCTAAATAAAAGGCAATTTTTATATGTATTCAATATTCGATTTATTTATTTTAAAACAATTAGGTAAATGTTTGTAATATTCCATTGTATTTTTGTTGCATATTATGAATGTTATAAGAATAAATGGATATTTTAATAAAAGTCATTTAAATAAATTCTTGTTTGAATTGCTAAATGGGAATCTGTAGTTCGAAAAACCTGAAAACGCCTGGAATTACATAAATAAATTATGCATCAGGTAACACCTTGTAAGGGTTGAGAATACCGTTGGGGTCTATGGTTTGCTTGAGATCACGCATCAGTTGCAGCGCGGCCGCGTCTTTGCTGTAGTGTATGAACTGTGGCTTTCGAAAGCCTACTCCATGCTCTGCACTTATAGATCCATGTAATTTGGCAACCTCTTCAAATATGTACGGCTCTAGCATTGAATATATTTCTTTAGTATATTTCGGTACTGTAACATTAATGTGGATGTTGCCATCACCTGAAATTAAATTGATCAACTGTAAATGAGCACCGATGTAGTGAATATTTTACGTGGTTGAAATGTAACATATGAAACAAGTTTATTTTTAGTCATTCATTTACTTTGCGGCTATACATTAGCAACACATAAAAAAAGTTATAATAAGTAAGCAAGTATAATTTATTGACATATTATTTTGAATATGGATTAAAATACAATTTATATGAAATCTCGAAATATTTCAAGCTTAATTTTGTGCTTTTGGGTTATTTTCGTTATATGTTATGTATATGAACATAATCTTCACAAAAGATGTTGTATTCCTGCAATGTCATAGGAATGTTATTCCGTGTAAAACAAGATTGAACAAAAAACAGACGTACCAATGTGACCATAACCATATACTTTCTTGACCTTGTCTCCTAACTTTTGTCGTAACGACAGTACAATATCATAATAGTTTCTCAATGGTATTGATACATCATACTTAAATACGTATCCGTCGAGTAAACCTGCGGCAGCTATATTTTCGCGGAGATTCCAAATGTTCTATGGAGATAAGCGAACAGATGTTATAAGAACAATTCATAAAGATGCTTCAAATTTAAAATTTTACTTACATGAACACCACTCCTTTAGAAATTTGCAACTTTGGGCAACCTTTAAAAATTTGCAGGATAAAAACCATTTTATAATTACACTCATAATCCGTGATCGGCGTGCTATATATGAGAATATTAGTCTATAATTCATCCATGTCTCAAAACCCACTTCACCATATTATTCTAATTTTACTCTAGAACGAATGTCGTAAATGTTACCTTCATTTTCGTAACCTCTGAAGTTATGGTTCCGTCTATTATGAGGCCACTCTCCATTTCTTTGGAAAGAAATCGCGTTAGCTTCTCATTATCGTGATCTTCATCACTTCCATGAGTTTCAATCAATACATAGAACGGATAATCCGCTATAGGATTCCTGTTTCACAAATTTTTTTTAATATCAAATGTGTGTGTAATATATAAAATATGAAAACAAGCGAAAAATTCTAATAAGTAATAAATCCGACGAACGTTATTAAAGTCAATGAAAGAAACTATAAAATATCTGATGTTCATTGTTTATGTATTTAAACTATTAATATTATTAACAAAAAAACATTTTGTCTTTATGTCTCTAAACTAAAAATAATTAAATGAATGAATTAATATCATTTTTACCAATATGTAATTATTGACAACTTACGGAATTTTCAAATTTTCAACGGTGCTTTTAATAGCGTGGTTGTCGGCCATTTCAAAAGCAGATAAAATTTCACCCAAAGAGGATTTGGCGCTATTGTAAAGTTGTAGTACATGTTCAAAGCTGTTCAAGCCTACAAGTTGATATTATATTATATAACTAAAAAACTATTTATTTTGAATTCATTACAAAATTATACCCTCTATAACATACGCTAAGGTGTGCGGGTGTCCTTACGATGTTTTTCTTTACTGTTATAGCGAGTAATGTTTGTTTTCAGAGGTGTGTAATGTCCGCTAATCCACACTTGACCAACATGTTAGAATATTCCTTTAAACTTTCTCATTATGAACGAAAACCCGTGACCAGCAATTAAATAGTAAAATAGGTAAAATTAGAATAGACAATTTTTGGTACAAAATTAGCTTAAACTGGTATCTATGCACATCGAAAACTTTTATTTCTTACCAAAGAATCCAAGGGAAACAGCTTTGGGCAGCGGAGGGCAGTGGATAGCTACTTTAGTGACTACGCCTAGAGTTCCTTCCGATCCTATGAATAAATGTTTCAAATGATATCCCGTATTGTCTTTCTTCAAAGTTCGGAGGCAGTCTATAACAGTGCCATCTGCTTTGACCTAAAAAAATGCTGTAGTTTTTCTATATATTTTAAGATCAAAAAGAAACTTTTAAAAACAGTAAAAGCTTTACGATAGGTAGTGATAACAAGATCTGACATGGATTAACACGGGAAGATATTCATCTTCGTCTTTCATGTCTTCTTTTACTTTGAGTCAATTTTCTGGATAATATGTAATGCTTAAAACAAGGACTTTAAAGGAAGCGCCTATGTTAATAATAGAGGGGTTTTGCTGGTGACTGACTGGTTTAAAATTTGTGATTATAGCATCAGAAGTTAAAATTTCAAACATTTAATAGTGGAGAGAGGATCTGTAAACAGCAAATGAGAGTAAAAGAAGCGAGGAAGAACGAGCGCTGGGGCGAATTGATCCATTGCCATTCTACGGTCCACACAAAAGAATAAACTAGATTAGCCGGCTTACTTAACACATTTTTATTTGATAGTGTTGCTAGTTAATAATCATATCTTGGGCAGTATAAAATATAGGCCCCAAAATAATATCGTCAAAACCGCATTTCTTCAGATATTTCTTCTATATTGATAAGTTCTAAGGCGGTCTAGCTAATTCAGGAAACTGGCAGATATTTATTAAAAAAATAACACGCACATTTCAACGATATCACCTGGAACCGGACACTAAGTCTTCCTACACAATAGTTTATCGAATAAATCTTAAATATGATTAATATGTAATGTATAGCTTAAAAATATAATTTACTGAATGTAAGTATAATATTGAATATAGAAAAAGCTGCTGAAATTGCTTTTAGCCTAAATAATAATAAATACATACCGCCTCGAGACCCATTACAGAACCATGGAGGTTGCCATAGCGGAGTAACTTTAGTCCACCCGCATTGGTGCTAATATTGCCTCCAATATGACATGATCCTTTTGCCCCAAGATCTAGTGGCATTATTAATTGGCGCTCTCGTACATAGTCGTCAAGTGTCTCTAATACGCAACCAGCTTCGCAAACTAAAGCGCCTAAAATAATTAATGGTAGATACGTATTATATTTCAAATAGTAACTACTAAAATTATCTAATGAACGAATAAATACATCAATTATCTTTTACATCAAAGTGCAAAAATGGAACCTGAAAGTTCATCTAAGCTGATGATCTTGTTCATTAGTACTAAATTAACCACAATTTCGTCGAATACGGGAACTGATCCACCGACGAGTCCAGTATTGCCTCCTTGTGGACATATTGCCAATCTTTTTTCATTGCAATACGCTAGAATTCTTGAAACTTCGTCGGTACTTTTAGGTTTCAAGATCAATTTGGACTGTCCTGACAAAATAAAGAGTAAGTGTATATCTTTGGTTTTATGAAAAATGTAAGTGAAATGAATCAAATAGAACAAAACAATTTAGGATTATTATAAGTACAACAAAAGTAGGAAACACAGTTGAGGACTTTTAAAATTAATGCAAAAGCTTTTGAAATTCAATTGTTTTATTTATAATTGAATATTAAATGTTATACTTAATTGTAATATAATTCTAGTATTAAAGATTACCTCTGCAATTTTTTATCCAATCTATATTGAAAGGAAGCACGTCAGATTCTTGGGTTAATATCTGCCCCTCATTTAAAATTGATTTAAAATAAATTATATCTGATGGCTGTACAGCAGCAAAATTTTTTCGTTGTATACCGTATTTTTCCTAAAAAAAATTACAGAGGAATAGCGTCATGTAGTAGGTATAAACGCTAAATGGTCTTTTTAACATCTTACTTGTAAGTACATACTGAGGATTATATTTATGATATTTATGACCCATACCGATGTTTATATGATCCATGATATGATCATTATATTACGAATACCTACTATTTGATAACGAAACGTATAAACACGATAATATAAAGCGTGTAAAACACAGTCACTATCTACAGTATCTATATTGTGCAATGGTAATGAAACAATAAGTCGTCGAGATGATAAAGAAACAATATGAATCTCACCGAAGACAGCTGTGGGAGTGCACTTGAAGCAAATTTAACTTGTCTTATAATATTACACTTTTTCAGAACTTTTGAAACAATTGGAAGTGAGTTCGACATTATAAAGAAGCGATTTTGAACTCGTAAAGAATAGGTTTTCACTGTGTATTGTGAACCTGTATATTATTTACTGCGTATTTGTGATGTATCTCTCTTTAAAAGTAACAACAGTAAGACTGATACTGACTGTCAGAATAAAAATAGTATAATCCCTGAGTGTGATATCATAACAATATAAACAAGCTACTCGAACAGTGTAAATGTCACTATTAATGTTATTTTAAGTCCCATAATGTTTACTCCATTAATTTCATGTTGATATTAGATTAGAATTTTATCGTAGGTAATTAGCATATTTGACAACACCTTGATTTTAAAGATCTATCAATTATACTAAATGTGTGTTGGTATCTAATTATAATTTGGGTAAAAGCGTTATTATAGTTTCTTTTTTTTCTGTATTTAAAATAATATGAAGTTATTTGTGTTGTTACTTGTGTGCATCCGATGCATCGTCTTTAGGCTAACCACAGATAAAACTTCTATCGGTAATATAACAACAATAAGTGTATAATACGTTTTACTTTGCTACAGGTAATTATACAGACAGTCCTCATTTATCTTATAAAATTAGTTTATAAAATAGTTTAATTTTTGATCAGCAGTTTTGACAACGTCGTTCGAATAGTTTAGAACGTTTAGGCTGTTTTGTTCCTTAACTACGGGTGGACCTTTGAATTTTGCTTGCGAATTTAATAGACCAGTCGCTCATTGATTTTCTAGGTTTCTTAAGATTTATTAGATGAGTAATAATATCTATTAACAAATTTAAACTGATATAAAACTGGTTTATAAATTGACAATTTATAAAAATGGTTCGCTTATTTTACGTCCACCACTATAACCGAACTATGCGCTGAGTATTCAAGGACATTATGGATATGTAACGTTCGTAATAACACCAAATTGCTATCACGTTTGAAATTGAGAAATGTATATGTATTTAAACCATCTCGTTATTTGAGCAAATATAAAAATACATGATGAGTTGCAGCAATAGCTAAAGGTTTCATTTGAATATAATATATTTTCTTTATCATGTCACATGTATTGTTTATCCAACAATATTATTTTTAAAATATTTTTATAACATTACTAGCTGTCCCGGAAAACTTCGATCCGCCTAACAATAAAGGAACAGTTCAGTTGTATGTATTTTTGATGCTCAATCATAAAAAAATTAAAGTAAAAAATTTGTGTAAAAAATAAAAATTAAATTTTTGGGCTGGACAACCCTTATCGCTTAGAGGTATGAAAAATAGTTTACATCCTATCCTCAGGCCTACTGAATATAAACACAAAATTTCATAACAATCGGTCGAGCCGTTTCGGAGGAGTTTTGTTAGAAACACTGTGACACGAGAATTTTATATATTAAATTAGTAAGTTCTACTCTGTGTGTAATGTCTATCTGTGACGGGAGGAGATGAAACTAATTGTCAATGTCAACGGCAGCACCAGGTGATAAGAAGAACGTACAAACATTACCACGTGTATTGACGAATACTGATTTGGGGAAAGAATATACAATGGTGAAACTAAAAGTAACAAAGGATAAAAAGAAGAATACCCAAGATGTTGCAAACGAAAATAATCTATTGGTATTGCCTCCAGTACGAATGTCCAATGAACCGGTTCTGAAGCAGGTGACTATCGTGGCACGGTGCTTAAACACATTTATGCCAAATTCTTTGGAAATCAAAGCCTTTTTAAAATGTTGAATTTGAATTATTCTAAGCTTGCAGCTTACATGCTTTTGAGTGTGTCAATTAAAATTTGTTCTTTTATAGACAAAATGGATAAATAGGCAGAGAGTACTTGTATTTGCTGCTCGTGGTATCAACCACCGGCATCGGCATTTGATGGAAGATCTTAAAAAACTGATGCCTCACCATAAACCTGAATCCAAAATGGAAAGAAGTAAAAATCTGTATGTTGTAAATGAAATCAGTGAAATGAAAAATTGCAATAAATGCATCCTTTTTGAAGGAAGGAAGATGAGGGATTTGTATGTGTGGATGTCCAATGTTCCAAATGGACCTAGTGCTAAATTTCTGGTTGAAAATAGTAAGTTATAACAGCTCCAAATTTTTTATTAGCATTTCACATTTCCAGTGGTTTCCACTAGACTTCATATATAGCAAGTACAAATATGAGCATAATCATCTAGATGAGTTGAACACACTATACAAAACAAAATATCCTTGAAGTAGACATGTTTAGATATAAATATAGTATGCTTGATTTAGGAGCATAATTCATGTGCATGTTTCGAGCTCCATATGCTTGTTGTGAAACCACAAATTATTACTATGCACGCTGGTTAAACTTCAACTTCAGAAACAGCATGGAATACTTGTGAATTTTTTTAAATTTTTTCTGATTATTCTGATTATTTTCATATAACATAACTTATAGTTAATATCTGCATTGTTCCTGTATTATAAACAATCCAAGTAAAAAAATAAGCACTGGACTTATGTTTACTAAGAGTTGTATTTATATAGATCTCTTAGCAATTAGTACTTATTCTTATTGACAACTAGCTGACCCGGCAAACATTGTTCTGCCATATAAATTATAACAGTATTTCTCTACTATATATTATACATACAAACCTTCCTCTTGAATTGCTCTATTTATTAAAAAAAACCGCATCCAAATGCGTTGCGTAGTTTTACAGATTTAAGGGAACAAGGGGACATGACAGACATGACATGACAGAGAAAGCGACTTTGTTTTATATTATGTAAGATTAAGTAAACTAACCCCTCGACCACGAGGTCGGTCGTTAAGTCACGTTGCGTACTATTCGTTCCAGAAGTGTCCTCGTCCCAAGCGAAGCAGCTCACGACGAAAGTGAAAGAGACCGGCCCCAAGAGGTCGCTCAATCTCGAAGAGTACAAGAAACGCCACGGGCTGATATGAGTGCGAGGACTCAGTGTTGTGTTAGTGTTAGTGTGTGCGATGTGCGACAAGGACGGACCGATGACGGTGGCGGTGCGCGAGCGAGACGGAGGAACGGTTATGTAAAGCCATATAATCGCGCAGGCAAGTACGAACGGATCTATATTACTCGAACGCTGTTTCGAATTATTATCGTATTACTTTCTACACTTATTATTATTATTATTATTATTATTATTATTATATACTTTTAGTTAATTGTTACTCAGAAGTGTTTAGTTGTTAGTTGAATCAACTCAAGTTGCCTTTTTTTTACTTGTGTCCTCCAATCTTTTTCCCCTCCCAATATTTGTCCCACAGTTAAATAAATGAATATGTTATCTTTTAAGAAACATAAGTTTAATATGACTTAAATTAATTATATTTTTAGCTTAATGTTTCCTCTCTTTATTGTTAATTTTTACAAATAATTATAGTAAATAAATAGCGAAGCAATAATATACATTGTAATTGTTCATATTCTATTTTATATAAATATAATTTAAATTACGATTGTCTTAAGTTTGTAAAGTACAACGACTCGCGGTCCCACTGCTGGGCGAACGCCTCCGCGGGCTGTTGCCCCCAAAAATATGTTAATATCACTCAATATTACTCAGGTATTGAACGAACAATTTAATGTATTATGTATAGTGTATTTGAGACTATGTTCGCCGAAGCCAGAAGCTAGAAGCTAACTCGCTCACTTAAAAGTTCTCTACTTAATATGTTATTGTCGGAGGTGTGCCGAGGGGCTTATGAATAATAATTAATGTATAAAACATTTGGTTATGTTGCGTTTGAAATGCACCTCGCGAGGGGCCGTCCGTCTATTATGACACACGTTAAGGGGGTCGTCGACGAAGTGTGACATCGCCATCTTTCTAAATATAATATTTTCTATCGAAGTATTACAATTTTATTTTTATTGAAAAAGAATTTCTATAGAAATAAAAATAATATCGCAACGCTGCTGTTTTGATTTAATACATTTCTAAATGTATAATTGCAACATATGTGACATTGCACTAGGTAGGGGGGTCTCACAGACGTGACCGGCTGCGACAAGGAGAGGGGATGAGTCAAGAAAACATGAAACTCGTGTGACTTAATTTGCGGATAGCCCCTAACGTCCACTAGACGAAATACTATTGTTAGTTCTATGAAAGGAACTATTATCGGGTGCATTTCAAGCGATTTTCGCCCTTACTCGATTGTAATAAGCATATTCGAACTGTATCAACGGCGTTTTGTATTGTTATTATGATTATCGACTGAAGAATGAAGAGAACTAAGGAACAATTGAAGAAACCGACCCGTGGTTATGTGTACTTTGATAAATTAAATGATAGCTTAATAACGTACATATTGAAACGAGAGTGATGTTTGTTTTTCATAATACTCGTCCGCCTGTACCCTTTCTATGTCCCACTGCTGGGAAACGGGCTTTCTCTGGTTTGCCCCGAGCCAATGCCCCCTACTCCGCGTTTCATAAAACTACTTATGATTATATAATATGTCCAATACAACCAAATTGAGAAGTCCTTTATTAAAGAATGACCTTTAAAAATACCGGTTTATTTCATCCGATATACACAAACTTGAGTGTATTACAAAAGGCTGTAGTAGCCATCATTGTGATCGTTCTCTTGTACGTCCACGCTGGGGTTGTAGTAGTAATCCACGGTGATCATCGCGCTGGCTCGGATCACAGCGGGCAGCGACATGCCTCGCAAGTACCGACGGACCTCCCAGCACTTCAGCTCGGGTATGGCCAACGCCCAAATGTAACGGGCGCATATATTCCCTTCCAAGGTCGCTTCGTAGTCCACCTCGACCTGGACCGACGCTTTCGTGGCGTTCAGCACCGCCTGGACCCTCCGACCGGGCTGGAGAGTCATTTCCATACCCGAATTGGTGGATAGGGTCCGCCTCGTGGACTGATGCGTCCTCTCCATCCAGGCGATATCCAGCGAGATTCTCCCGGCGCCGAATCTGAGACAAATGTTTTTACCCGAATCCAAATCGTCCCCCTCCGTCCACGACGCGGTCATCGCTTCGGTGACGTCTTCTTTCACGTCGCCCCTAAAAACGGTCGGCATGGACATGTGGTTGTTGAACTCCTTCAGCGCGACGACGACATTCTCTTCTTTGTGACTGACAATTTCGGCTCTGACCGGCTTCAGGGAGACCGTGACGCCGTTCCGGTTGTAATGGCCGTTTGCGCGAACGAAAACGACGGATGGTTCCTTGTAACCCAGTACGATGTTGTCGCGGGACACCTGGGAGTCTGTCACGTGGAACGCCTGCTGGTCCAGCTCCGTGATCCCCCAAGTAGTTGAGCCGGAACATCGTACAGACGCATTGACGCCCTGTGCTGCTGGTGTGATGTCTATCTGTATCTTGGCCAGCACGAGCGCCGGCAGCACGGACAGCAGGAGCAGCGCGTTCATCGTTTCTGAAAAGTAAATTTGTTGATAGCAGCGATAGCCTCCCACTCCGGAGGTCTGGGTTGAATCCTGGCACGCACCTCTGATTTATTACGTGCTTTTTAAAGGTAACATTTAAATATCACTCGCTATAACGGTGAAGGAAGACATCGTGAGGAAGCCTGCACAGCTTAGAGATGTTATAAATTATATAATATTTTCTAAGATGTGCAGTATACTAATCCGCATCTGGCCAGCGTGGTGGACTACGGTTTAAATCCCTCTCACTGTGAGAGGAGACCCGGTGCAGCAATGGACCAATAAAAAGGGTCGAAAAAAAGTTGTTTTGATTATTGTCTCCATAATTCACAAGTCAGTATGCCCTGATGATCAAGTAGGTAGTACCAACTTTCACAATCGACACTGAAATGTTAGGTGGACAATTTTGGACCGTGGCCACACTACACATTTACGGTCTTGATGGTAACAGGCAACAAAGAGAATAGTCAAATCAAGCATGACTGCGATCATATTTTATGGTATGACATGGTGTCTGCTATGAAGCGCAGTCGCCCAACAAATACTTATTCACTCGTCTTGAAAAGCGTTAAGTTGGACTTTTCGGGGAACCCTGACGGCTCAGATCCTGCTGATTCTTGGCAATTCTAATTATGATCGGCGAAGAAAACAGTTGCTTCCTAGCCAAAGGAAGATCGACTCGGTAAGTATGATAGCGCGCTGTCTCGTCCGAAGTTAAATTGTGCCTTCTTTGAGCAATTTTTCAGAAGCATGCCTCCAACAAGGGTTGACCACTAACCCTTATTTCCAATTCACACTAGCTACGTAGAAAGGTCGCAGAGAATATTAAATTTACATAATTGACTCACCAATATTCACTAAAGTCTAAAGATTTCACAGGCGTTTACACATCAATATTAAGTCGACAGTCTGATCCTGTATCTTATACTGTTTCTCAAGGAATAATATACTACTTTTATACGATGAAATTATCGGACACTCCTTATCGTGTGACCCGAGAAAAAATGTCAAGGACAAGGATATTTCCGATCGGCAATAATAACCGATGATGCGGGAATTACAGGGCATTGACAGGGGAGAAGTGCGCAATAAATTTGTTGAAAATAAATGGTCTATTGATCCAGTAACTGACCCAAACTGGGTGACCCTAATTGGGGTCAACTTGCAACCAGGTCAAGTGTTTGTGAGGAACAGAATATTTGTTTTGTCCAGCTGTAAACATGTATGTATTTGGGAATTGAAAAAATTGTTTTAAAAAGCCGTGATAGCCTAGTAGCTTGATGTTCGGTCTTGGCATTCTGGGGACCGGGTTCAAATCTTGGCGCTCTCTCCTCTGACAACCGAGAGGAAGATTTTGAAAATGAATTAGTGAAATGGCGTATCGATGGCGTATTCTATAATTTCCAACGATTTTTTCTCTATGCATCGAATTTTTTTTTTTTAATTATACCATCACGCCAGGTCCCACACGGGGTAGGAAGAAAGCACCGAGTGCCAAATATCTCTGTCCTTGCAAACCTGACGCGCTTCTACATTCATCACTCTTTTCAGGCATTATGCTTAAGTCACAACATCAAAAAATTGTGTGTTCGATCACGTTAGTATGAACAAACAAATCTTATCGAATTTGAAAAGTTGTCACAACACGCCCTTCCTACTGGGATGATGAGTTTATTGTACCTACTTTAGAGATAATAATGTTTTTGAAGATAATTTACACTTTACCAGTAAAATATCAGTAACCAACGAGTTGTTACAGCGTCGTTATTATACATAGATATCTCAAAACTCCTCCGAAAAGGTCGATTCTTATGAAACTTTGTGCGTATATTCAATAGGTCTAAGAATAGGACGTAAACTATTTTTCGTATCCGTAATTGATAAAGGATGTTCAGCCCAAACATTTTTTTTTGTAATAAGTTTTAGTTCTCCAGAATGTCGTCTGTGTGTAAAATCTGCCAATCCGCACTTGGCCAGCGTGGGGGACGTGGGGAACCATGGCCTAAAACCCTCTCATCAAATGATAGCCATGCTCAGCATTGGGACAATAAAAGAGTAGATGGGAATCGCAATGACGACGCAAAAATGTAACTTTTGTTTTCATAAAAAATTGCATTAACTTAAAACAGTATTTTTATTGCTATATGTCTTTGAAGGAAGTTTGGCATACTATATAAACACTATTTTGGAATAGCGACATCTATTATTTCTTGAGAAAACATAAAGGGCACCTTAGAGTTGTTGCAACAGTCCGCTAGATGGCGTTACTGATATAATCGTTAATTTACAAAAACCAGTTCATACTACTATAGACCACACAAATTCAAAAATCCAGAACAACATTCAATCATTGTTATTAAATCTTTGAAATAGTTTAGCATTCGGCCATGATGGTGAGCAATGATTTGGTCTACGACTCTTAGAGGTACCTTTGATGGTCTGCTTTTAGTATGCCGACGACTCTGTTATATCGAGACTTATAAACCATCAGACATGTCAACTCAGGTGGGAAGGAGGAATAAATAAAACAAAATTAAAATGTAACAAACACACATTTTGATTAAAAATGCTATTCTACAATAACATGCGGGACAGCTTCAATAAATTGTTTATATTTACACAAAATAATCTGGAGGCTTACGTGTTACAATACATTCGTAATATAACTTAATATTAGGAATAAATAGCTAATTTTACATTTAGATAAAATTAAATATACATACGCTATTTGGTTGTATAGAGAACTACACATGAAATATCGTGTTCAATATTTCCATTGATTCTATGTGAATATTAAACAATTTCTGCTTATGAATGTCACGTATTTTCAAGTAGGTAGTCGACAACCCTGTAGACACTCATAACGTTCTGCACGAGTTTCGTAATAAGAGTATACCCGCGAGCACGCAATGGCCAGTCGCGAGATAACCATCGTGCATTTCTCGTTCAACATTACAGAGGTTCCGTACACATTCTCTTTTTCATTCAAAATTATTTGCTAGAAGACAATAATTAATAAAGAAAAATGCAAATAAAATACGCAAAATTTGGCAGTTCTATTGGTTACCGCAACAAAATGTCTGTTAGAATTATTACAATGAATAAACTGTCGAAAATCAGTGGAGCAGGCATCGATGACTTAAACATGATTACTTTAAATATACTAGGAATATATTAAAAAGTTCGCCCTTTGTTACTTTGATAGCATAAACGTGTACAATAAACGTAACATCACGCCTGTTATCCCCGAAGGGGTAGGCAGAGGAGTGTAATACACCCCCGCATTTCACCAGTCACGTTAAGTCCCACAATGGAA
>DWUN01000992.1:0-18598 GCA_018249975.1 Passova gellias
ATTCTGAGACTTCTAATGCAATAAAACAAAATTGGCCAAAATGTAATACTGACTATGTTAATTGCTGCAGTCGATATTAATTTTATTCTTTACTTATTGCCGAATATACCTAATTACAATATTATACACTTTAATAAATAAAATTCTACTTATTTAACAATTTGCCTAGGCTATTAATCTAAATGAAAAGTGCGGTTCCATAGATTAATTGTTTTTAGCTATAAAATCAAAACATTTTCTAAGATAAATCCATGTTTTCTATAATGATGAAAATATTTTGCACAATGTGCTCCTGGATTTTTGAGAGCAAAGCGAAACTTCTCGTGCCTTTGTTCGATTTTGTTACTGAACGTTATTACGGCGTAGGCGGTAGCTTCTTCTATAAATAGCCGGACTGTTCACTTGTCTACGAACAGCGATGACGATACGTAGCTAATGGGCCTTAAGTTTCAGTTATCTTTTACTTTTACAGAAAACTTAAGTACTTAAATACTAAAATTTTTACTTGTTTTATATTAACATTAATTTTCTTTTATTTTGGGATTGTACGTTCATTACTGTATTTTTAACAGCAAATGTCCTATATGAATATTTAAATTTAGTTTGGTAAAGGGAATAAACATATGTATGACGGAGATGCCTATGACGGAGAGTATTCGACAGATTTAATTAGGCACTGAACCCAATAGATTGCACAAGTGATTTTATAAAACAACAGTATCATTAGTTAAAGCAAGCTGTTTAAAAGTCACTTATTGATTTGTGATATAATTTTTAAGGTTACTTATATTATTACTAACTAACCACGTATCGCGCTTGAATTAGGGTTGACGATAGTAATATATTCCGAATGCTTGTAAGTAATTATATAATACATAACTATGTTTCGCAGATATAGCTTCAATTCAGTCGCGTTTGGTCCGTTCCATTCATGAATGTAAGTTCTTACGTCATTGGCCCCCCAGGGGGGTGAGGTCGCCCCCTCAGGCGGAACCAGTGCGCAGCTGCTGATAGGGGGACGTGACGTCAAACTTTTCATGCAACAAGTGTACGGAAAATATAGCTGGTTTGAATAGAGAGCTATTTTTATCTAACTCTAAAGTTTCACGTAGGATTTACATAACCAAATTTCATGTACATAATAACCTCATATAAACATAATTATACAATAATAATTAAATTTAATAATAAAATGAAAGCCCATGGTAGGTACGTTATTTTTCTAGGCACAGTTTTGAACATGTACATATTGATTCTAATATCGAAAACATTGATTTGGCACTTAGAAACCGGGAAAACGGGTTATAACCTTTTCTCCGCGTACTTATTGCTACCATAAAATACTAAAATATAGTTTAGGTACTCATCTATCACAAGATAAAAACCTTTCCAATTACATACAGTACTTCTACCATATAATATAATATTATCTGTATCTATTTAGATACCATAGATAAGTCACAATATAAGGTGATTAGGGACATATTTATCAATAGAATTTTGTCGAGTTGGGTATGAAGCCCTTGCTGTAACTATGGCCATCTATCGAAAGCAAGCAACAACAAAAGCTTATTTCGGAAGCTTCGCCACTTAAGCATGACATTGCATAAAATATTACCTGTCGCTGAAAGGTCAGGATAATGAAAGTAATGTTGAAAGTAAGCAAGAGATGGCGCAGTAGTTATAAAATCGTGGTACTTATGTTTTTCAATTATTCTCATATATTGTGTACATCATACATATTTTTGTAAGAACATTGTGTTTTATTATGATTTGTTATAAGTTTTTCGTAATGCAAATGTATGTTTCAAATTACGATATGGAGTTGAAATTTTTTACACACGTGTAGGTACTTAGTATGTACCAATATTGTCGTAGCTAAAACATTTTCCGACCGCAATTGACTGGGATAATGGATAGAGACAAAATTTTCATTTGACAGCAGCCTCATGTCCGTCACATGTTACGTCTCGCTGTTTGTGACATTGACTTTAATGATGAAATTGGTCTATAGTTGAATAAAATTATCACGAGTATTAAATCCATAATTTAATTTTGTTTCTGTTTTGGTATCCGGTTTATGTTTTGACAAGGTAGTATAACGGTTCAAAATTAATGGACTCCTTTAATAATATGCAGTAATCCGTATGCCACCAAAAACACTTATGTAAAAAAAGGACTCAAAGTAATGAAATTTAAAATTAGACGAAGTTCTGTCCATAATTTTATTCTAAATAAACTACATAACACACCCTTCTTGTATCTAAGATACGTAAGAGAGTACCTACTTATGTGTTTTCATTTAAAGATTTTATTATTTGCCTATATTTTCTCCTTTTCTTCGACCATAACTTTGTTGTCCCACTTTTTATTGAGTTTCTTTATTAAAGCGCTGAACTTAGCGTGGCGCCTGGATTAAAGTGCGTAAAGATATCTGAAATAGAAATAATGTATTTATATTTAAATATAATCTTTTCATTAATGTGTCTCTTATATATAGTATGCACGTAAGAATAATTAGTATTCGTTATTAGTTTACCTATCAATTCTACACGTTTATGGACAAATTTACACAAAAAACAACATGAAAATATGTAATGTATTTTTAATTACGTATATACAACATTGAGTTTTGCAACGTATGTAATTGAATGGCTATGTTGCTTATTTAATCTACATGTGAATTAATCTATGCTGCACCTATTACAATTGAAGAAATACGCGTCGCAGGCTTTTGCTGCATTCAACTGATGAATGGACCTGCCTAGTCAGCTAAACGCATGATTGGTGCTAGAGCTTTTTTTATTGTCACTTATTTGGCAACTAATCTTATCTTATCTTATCTTATATAGATATAAAAATGAATCGCCGAATGTGTTGCTAAGCGGAAAACTCGAGAACGGTTTCACCAATTCTGTTAATTTTGGTTTTAACATAATCGTGGAAATTCAGGGAAGGCCTAAAAGCTGAGAAAATAAGGAAAAAATTCGGAGGAAAATAGTACTAACAGCAATTAAATTTTGCCGTATAAACTTCTTACTTGTCAAACATAATATGATGTACGTTCCGTGAAATATGAATAAAATCGGTATAGATATTGGTGTACATAAACTATTTATATATTGTGAAACTGCACGAAGTTAGCCGGGACAGCTAGTTTGAAATAAAATAAAGCAAGTAAGTAATAAGTATTTTCTTCAATACAGTTGTCTAATAAATGATTAAGAATAACATACAGGTAGGTTAGGTACCCACTAAACTTTTGTGGTGGTAGCTGTAGGCTTAGGTATTGAAAGTTATTACAGGACCGGTGATTACAGAAATTTCTAAATATCTTTTAAATTTTAACGTGAAATAACACTTCTCCATAGCGTTTAATTATTTTCTTTAAATTAATGTATCTAGGAACAGCGTTGTTGTAATGTACGAGTATATTAGTGAATGGATATATATTAATTATATATATATGTTTTTATTATTTTTTTACTACATACATTCAAGTGCATTTATATCTCTACTGATTTTGCAATTTATTAACGAATAACCTGTTTTTCAAGAACGAAGCTACACTCAAATCTTGAATACATAAAGAATGTTGTCTATCCGCTGTCTATACTACGTATTATCTCTAAATTGGTGAGTGACTAGTATCGAACAATAAATATTGGAATCTTTAGGCGGCCATTATCTCGGCATCATCATCCCGTAACTATGGTCGGAGCTTTAAAAGCTGCGGGGGAGGAACGGTGTGCCGTAAGGAGGGTCGCGGGGCGTCGTGAAAGCCTCCGCCTGCCAGTGCCGTGTGGATCGCGACGCAGGCCGCTTGCCGCGCGTTTACCGGAACTTAACTGTCAATGTGACAAAAACTTTACAGAAAAGTGTTTTCATATTGTGTATGTCATAGTTTTAGACAGTTATAGGCAGAGATTATTATGTGTTCATGTCATAGTTTTTTAAATATAAGACGCAGTTGACTGGTGATAGTGAGTGTCACGTGTGTTTACGAATGAATGAGACGGCGTAGGCGCAACGGCGGGTCGCACTCTTCGTGAGATATTCGTGCTCGCGCAGGTCGCCGCGGCCATGTTGCATACCTGAGGCGAGCGAGCGCGCAAGTCTGCGCGAGCGGGATACAACAAGCGCTTGAGGCGGACAATAACTTTTGTGGAAGAGAAACAAATCCTGCAATGTTTTTATCAGCATCATGACTATGATGGGGCGGTGGCACGTGGTGCTGGTCGCGCTGGCGCTGCTTACCGGCGCGGGCGCTGGCGCCGCCGCCGAACAAATGCAGTCTCGCGCTGTCGATACTGGTGTTGATCTTCGTGTACCAGAGGCCCAACCTGTTGGAACTGTGGTTGGAAAGATTCCTATTAAACCTGGTTTCACCTATCGTTTTAATGAATCTCCCAAAGAGTTTATTCTCGATCCGGTATCAGGAGAAATTAAAACCAATGTTGTTTTGGATCGTGAGAGTGTAGATCGCTACGCTTTTGTTGTATTATCAAGCCAACCAACTTATCCGATAGAAGTACGTTTACGAGTAACGGACGTAAATGACAACTATCCAGAATTCCCCGAGCCTAGTATAGCTGTAGCATTTTCTGAAAGCGCAGCGGCTGGAACGAAATTACTGTTAGATGCAGCAACTGATTTAGATTTAGGAGAAAATGGTATAACCAATGATTACAGAATTGTTGATGGTGATAACGAGGGAAAGTTTCGATTGAATGTTACAGTAAACCCTAGTGGTCAAACTTCATATTTACATTTAGAAACAACTGGGAAGTTAGATAGAGAGACCAATGATTTTTATATTTTGAATATATCAGCACGTGACGGTGGCAGTTTGCCTAAATACGGGTACTTACAAGTGAATGTGAGTATTTTAGATGTAAATGATAATCCTCCTATATTTGATCAAAGTGACTTCTCCGTTTCGTTAAATGAGAGCGTTCCGCCTGGAACGACTGTTCTTAAAGTGACAGCTACAGATAGTGATTTAGGCGACAACAGCAAAATAACGTATGAAGTTACAGATACAGAAAAACAATTTGCAGTAGATCCAGAATCAGGAGTAATTACAACATTGAAGAAATTAAACTGTCCAAAGTACTGCAGTAACACAACTTGTAATATGACTTGTGTACTGACTGTGATTGCCAAAGATCACGGAGTACCTCGCCAAGATGCAAGGACTTATGTTACTGTCAATTTAATTGATGCCAATGATCACGATCCAGTTATAACTTTTACTTATGTACCATCTACAGCGAACTTTGCAACAGTGGATGAAAATGCTAAAAATGGATCACTGGTAGCGGCTATTACAGTCACTGATTTAGATGCAGGTCTAAATGGTAAAACAAGCGTTAGAATCATAGCAGGAAATGAACTCAATCATTTTAGATTGGAGAATTCTAGTAGTGTTTATATAGTTTACGTTAATGGTATTCTGGATAGAGAAGAAATTAGTAAATATAATCTGACAGTTGTGGCTACTGACAGAGGGACACCTTCGCGAACAGCAACTTCATTTTTAGTGATCCATGTAAATGACGTAAATGATCATGAACCTGTGTTTGAAAAATCTGAATATTCAGCAGTTTTAAGTGAATTTGCTCCTTCTGGTACATACGTGGCTGGCATAACGGCAACAGATGAAGACACAGGAGTAAATGCTGAAATTTACTACGATTTTTATGATGGAAATCAGCAACAATGGTTCACTATTGATCATCTGACGGGACTTGTTACTACAAAGACAATTTTAGATCGTGAAATTCAAGGCACAGTAGAATTGAATGTGTCAGCAAGAGACGGCGGACCCAATCCAAAATGGGCTTATACTAGATTAAAGATAACAATACTTGATGAAAACGATGAAGCACCGACATTTCCACAAGTTGAAATAAATGCTACTCTGCATGAAAATATGAAACCTATCAAAGAGATTCTTATATTAACAGCTTCTGATTATGATCAAGGAACGAATGGTTCTGTTTCTTATTTCTTATCCTCTAGTATTGAAAGAAAATATCCAAATACTTTTACTTTAGATCCAATAACTGGTCAGTTAAGTACGATTACTGCCTTGGACCGAGAAAGAATATCTTTATATGAAATCCAAGTTCTTGCTAAAGATCAAGGATTTCCACCACAACTCTCCACAGCGACTATATTTTTAAAAGTGCTGGATGTTAACGATAATGATCCCATGTTTTATCCGCGCAGATACATTCACAATATTACAGAAGATTTGAGTCCTGGTTCTAAAATTATTCAGGTATCAGCCATTGATCTAGATGAGGGAGACAACGCTAAAATAATATTTAAGCTAGAGAGCGGTGGAGACGGGTATTTTGATATTGAACCATGGACTGGAAATATAATTTTGCAAAAAGATTTCCGTATGTCTCCAAAATCTTTATATTCATTAAGAATATCGTGTAAGGATAAAGGAAATAGGCGTTCAATGGATGATGCTATAGTTGAAATATTAAAGACATCACAACGTAAAACTATCGAGTTCGACGGATATAATGGATATAACTTCAAAATTGTTGAAGATGAAGGTACATCACGAGCCCAAGTAGGTCGATTTGTCGGTAAAGTTAGTTCAAGATTATTAAGTGACAGTATGGCCTATTACATATTAGAAGGAGATTATAAGCAGGTTTTTAGAATTGATGAAAAGACGGGTATAATAACGACAGACTTGAATATTGACCGCGAAGATAAAATGACATACCATTTAAAAGTTATGGCAAAAAGCGGCTTCGCATATGGATTTACTATTGTCAATATATCGGTTTTAGATGTAAATGACAATTATCCCATTTTTATGGAAGAGAAGGATGAAATTCACATACCCGAAAATATGGCAGTTGGGCAAGAAGTATATTTCGCAAGAGCAACCGATCGGGATTCTGGTTCAAATAGAACAGTGTCATATACGCTTAGTTATAATTCAGAGAACAATTTTCGAATATCTGAAACTACTGGCGTTATATATCTGAACAAGGCTATTACTAGTGAACCAGGCACAATATTATCCATTGAAGTAACAGCAACTGATAATGGGAGGCCAGCATTAGCAACAAAACATACAATAGCTGCAATAATCAACGATGTAAATGACCATACACCGGTATTTGATCACACTTCCTATGAAACATCTTTGCTGGAATCAACCTTAGTAAATACAAGATTTTTTGCCATTTCTGCTTCAGATGCCGATCTAGGTCTAAATGGTCGAATATCATACTTTATTGCAGAAGGAAACACTGATTATAAATTTGGAGTATTCCCAGATGGATATTTATATGTTAAGAGTCCACTTGATAGAGAGGAAAGAGATTATTATTCATTAACAATAATAGCATCTGATCATGGTGATCCCCCTAGATCATCTCAAGTACCAGTGGTGATTCACGTATTAGATGAGAATGACAATAGCCCACAATTTACTAATACTACTTTTGTTTTTAAAATTAAAGAAAACGAACCACCTGATACTTTTGTAGGTAAACTAACAGCAAGTGATAAAGATATAGGACGGAATGCGGAGTTAACATTTAGTTTGCCAATTGCTCAAAACGATTTTAGAATAGATTCTAGAAATGGATTTATAAAGACACTGAAATCTTTTGACAGAGAAAGCTTAGCACAAAACAGTGCACAAAATTATATTACATTAACTGTAACAGTTACTGATAATGGCAAAGTTAAGCTTACGGATTCTGTTAGAGTAACAATTTATATAACAGATGTCAATGACAATGCGCCTGTTTTTACTCGTACACCCTATGCTGTTGAAGTATCTGAGGGGGCAGCCGTAGGCGCTTCAATAATGAGAGTATATTCATCAGATGCTGACGAAGGTCTTAATGGTGATATTTACTACACACTCATTGGAGGAGATGAATTTGGAAAATTTATGTTAGATGAAGCAACAGGACAATTATTTATTAATAAACCACTAGACCGGGAAACTATGGACCGTTATCAATTAACCGTATTAGCGCATGATTCGGGACAACCTATACAACTTACAGCTACTACAACGATAAGAGTAGATGTATTAGATGAAAACGATAATGCTCCAATATTTACGCAGTCACAGTTAAAAGTTTCTGTACTAGAGACGGAACCCATTAATAAAAAAATTATACAATTCCATGCTAATGATGCTGATTTGGGAATAAACAATGAAATACAATTCTCCGTTACTTCGGGTAACAGAAAAGAAGCCTTCTTTATTGATAGTTATTCTGGAGAGCTCTTTTTGCACAAGCATCTTGATTATGAAGATCTTACTTCTTATGTATTAAACATAACAGCTACAGATAATGGCAGTCCAAGTTTATCATCAAGTATTTCTTTTGTCGTTAATGTAATTGATGCTAATGACAATGCACCTGTTTTTACAAATACTGCGATTGTGCGTCAAATAAGAGAAGGTATTCCAATTCATACTCCCATAGTTACGGTTACGGCAGAAGATCCAGATTCTGGGTTAAACGGTAAAGTTTATTATTCGATTACACACCAAGATCCTAATGATAGTAGACGCCATTTTGCGATTAATAATGTAACTGGGGTAATACATACCTTATTGCCCATTGATAGAGAAAGCATAGATACTTTCCGCATAACTGTTGTAGCCTATGACAGAGCAGAACCACCGACTGCAAGACTTTCAGCAGAAAAGTTAGTGACTGTTATAGTAGAAGACATAAATGATAATGCGCCTGTTTTTGTGTCAATGAATGCTGCAGTTATTAATTCCGAAAGATTAGGTAGAAGTGCAGGACGAGGAATATTTATTATGAATGTGTTGGCTCGAGATCTCGATTCCGGGACAAATGGTCTTGTTACATACAAACTCATCCACGGAGGAAACGATATGGTTGATTTGCATAGAAGCAATGGGGCATTGGTATTGAGATACCCACCAGCGACATCAGATGCAAGATGGAATCTGGTTATAAAAGCTACAGATGAAGCTGTTTTAAGTGAACAAAGAAGTACTGAGACTTATCTGACTGTTATTATGGGAGGGACTGAGTTAGAAGGTCTGACATGGACAAATTTGGGATCAATTTCAGTAGCTGAAAATGAACCTGCAGGGACAGCTGTATTAAATTTGACAAACAATTATAAGTCAGGCTTAGAATATTACATAGTGAATGTGACTGGTGATAATAAACAAGTGGACAGATTGTTTGATATCGATTCATCATTAGGAATTTTATCCACGGCGGTAACCCTCGATCGTGAAGCTGGTATAGACAGATATGACGTGGAAATCTGTGCTGTTTCATCAGGGACACCCCTACAGTCTACAACAACAAAGGTAAATATATTTTATATATTACTTACGTAAAATAAAAAATATATATTGCACCTACTCTTCAACAAATAAATCGAGTTTGACGTTCAAAAAACAGTGACGAATGTTGTGATTAACCTATATTGATATGATTAAGGGAACGCATTTTACAGCAGACAATCCAATTAACTTCGCACAATCGTCGGTAGAAGACAAAACATCGGCACCGTACTGTTGTTACAATAAAAATAAATTTAAAACGAATGCTCGTTAGCGTATGTCGGCTGGCGGACTCTAATCGGAGACTCTAAATTAACGATAAGCTGCGTCTCGCAACGATATCTCAACATTCGTTCTGAAACCTCTCAAAGATTACATGAAACATGGATTTCGTTTGTAATTCGTTTTATATATTTTATAGCATTGATGTGTAATTAATTAAATTCGTTTTTACTCGAAATAGTTTTCAGAAAATGTTATTTTATTTATGTAGGTAATTACGATATACTAAATACAAATCGATTCGTTTGATCATATTTTACATTAAGACATTTTAAGGCAAATTTTATAAGTTTATTGCTATAACACTTACACTTTTTATGTTAAAGCGGGCTATCTGATGTTGATTTGTAACCGCAGGCATAATATACCATAAGCATGTAGGTATACTTATCTAATCCCGAATTAGAAATGTTAAATCACTACATAGTATAAAACAAAGTCGCTTTCTCTGTTCCTATATCTCTATGTATGGTTAAAGCTTTAAAACTACGCAACGGATTTTGATGTGTTTTTTTTTAATAGATAGAGTGATTGAAGAAGAAGGTTTATATGTAAAATAACATCCATTAAATAGTGGAAAAATACTGTTATAGTTGATATGGCAGAACAACGTTTGCCGGGTCAGCTAGTTATATAAATAAAATCAAGGCAAGGTTTAAATGTGTAACTAACATGAGGAATTGATCCACTTTAATCCGGAACAAAACATGTAAGCGTATACATGTTAAGCGTATACAGTTTGTACTTATAGTGCACTTATTATGTGCTACAAGAAAATAAGTCGCCTTCTTGCAACTTACAAGCGACACAGTATTGATATAGTAGTGCCACTATTAAAACCTTATATAACGTTTAAAACGTTTGCTTTCGTCCAAACTGTGACGTGACTAAAGGAACACCAATTATTTCTGAGGTCTATTACAGCTGTATGGTCGATACGAAAAAAATATTTGAAATATTTGAATAACTATACGAATAACCCTTAATCTTGTTACTTTAATGCGGACTGAATATGTTATGTAATGTGTAGCCTGCTAAAAGAAAATAACAGAGTCGCTAACATGCAGGTCAATTTCATCATTGCGGTGTATTTTTGTATTTTGAAGCTTTATTAATAATATAACATAAAGCTTTGTATATAAAAACTTATTACACATTTTTATGGATAATTACTAGGTTAATTAATGTTATTATACCTACTTCAGAATTCTTTACATATTTATTTTCCACGTTTGCATGTAGGTACCTACTGTAAATAAGTTTGTATATAATGTTTACCCTATAATAAGTTATAATTAACTTGAAATTCTAAAATTTCTACACTTAATATTTACGATACCCGTTCTCAAATATTTAAATTGTCTGTGGAATACAAATATAGCATATTTTTTACTTCTCTTTGTTGTTTTATTAATGTATTTACAAGGACAAAAAGATTACGTATGCGTGGAAATTGTTTGTTTATTTTAAATGTCGTAGAGCATGATTTTAATTAACAATTGTAATAAAATATGACTCATTCATTTATAACAAACAGTTTCAGTACAGCATTTCAGTAGAGTACTTTTGTTATTTAATATTAGTTTCATGTAGTCCAACGTTTTGTCAGTCACCGGTAAGATTGGCGTGGCAGGTCGCACAGCGGAATGCTATAGAAATCATTGAGGGATATGATTGTGCGAAGGAAGACCAATTTAAGGTGGACAGGGGAGGAGGGTGAGCTATCAACGGACATCGAAAGCGCATTAGGGCGCCGGGCTGCATTCTCCCGACTGATTTATGCAACGTGCACCCGCGCGGCCATCGGCACCCGCCTTAATGAACGTACAAGTTACGTTATACTGTGAAATAGCTTTCATTATTTCACGCCAATACTAATAGACCTGTATGCGAATTCGCTCGCAGTGAGTACCGAGAAATGATTTCTTTATTCACGTTGCGATCACCAATTAACTGCTCTGTCCGTCGGGTGACGTTTATTGCGTGTCGCGGTCTTACAACTCGAATGGGAACAAGAAATAATAAACAACACTCGCCAACTAGTCAATAAACATACAAAACTATAAACACCAATTATGGAAAAATAGCCCACTTTAGCACAATAAACGTTTACGGTGAAAACGTAATAACCACCAGTTAAAGGCTTCAAGTATACAAAAACATTGCTATAATGTTTAGTTTATAGTCTTAAGTTTTTACATATTCTCATGTGTCCAATTTTCATTTAATATTAATACTAATAATAACGGCTATCCTCCAAATTAGGTAATTAATGCCTGTACTATGGTAACTAGACAGCTGGTAATCATACATACTCGTATGTGCATATTACATTATTACATAGTATATAACAAAGTCGCTTTCTCTGTCATTGTCTGTCATGACCCCTTGTTCCCTTAAATCTTTAAAACTGCGCAACGGATTTTGTTTTTTTAATGAATAGAGTAATTCAAGAGGAAGGTATAATAACGTGCATTATATAGAAGAGAAATAATTTATATGGCAGAACAACGTTTGCCGGGTCAACCAGTATTATATAAGACTTATATAGATACTTTTATTAAATTCAGACACAACAAACAGATGTGTTTATCACACAAATGTTTGTCCTGACCGGAACCGAACCCTTGTCCCCCGGCTGAGTAGTCAGGTTCACTAACCACTAGACCCAGAGGCCAATCGGAGACTCCTTATTTAAGTCGTTAATTTTAATTGCCATGTCTCTTTGTTAGTATACATAATATATCATGTATTGTAAGTACGTTTTCTCTGCGAATCGTGGCCAATTTTCCCGCTCATGTTGGTAAAATTATGGGAGATTTTTCACAGATAAGGATTCCAAATATAGAAATTGTTACACCATTTTTTTATATTACGGATATGAAAATTCGTTTTATTCCATACGGCAGTGATCTTGGCATTTACGTATATTCTGTCTGTGTAACGGATTTTCGCTTTTACGCATATAAAAGTGGCCGACAGGTTACAGCCCGCCGCACCGGTTGTCATGTTCGGAATTCATACGACAACGATTTCATTGCGCTGCATCTAGATGGTTTGAAATTACACTTGTTTTTATTGTAGTTTCGACTGTTAAAATACTACTTAAGTAGTCAAGTTTTGTTTTAACTAATTTTATATATATTGCAAAACAATATTAACGAACTCGAACGTTCTAATTGTGCTCATGAGAACAGGTTTGCTGCAACCGTTAGTTCTATCAATTTTATTTATTTAATTCTTCATAAAACTTGAATGTTGTATCAACAGATATACAAAAAAAGTATTAAAAAAAATTGGGAAATATTTGCTTTTCTTACTATTAATTTTGTCTTGGTTAAAGTTTGATTTCGATAATAAAGAATAAAACATGACCGATCAAAGACGTTAGGCGAAATTGGCAATTCACTCTCGGGCGCTTTAAAGTTATTAGCGTTTCCCTTTTTATCAATGAATTTATGGTTGCCGAGAGAGACGTACGCTCGAAGAAAACTTTAAATGTTAAATCAACGTTTATTTTAACCGACTGCGTTGCCTAAATGCGTTTTGGGGCTCGGATTGATAACGAGTTTGGGTGGCGCGTCCTCTAAAAGCATTGTCGAAGAAAAAAGTCACTTAGGCATCTTATTTTTTTAAAGTAGGTTAAATTACTTTACTAAAGAATGTCTTGTAATTTCTGTTCAGTTTTATTATTAGAACCGTGACGGTTATTGGTTACTACGTTAAAATCTATAGTCCGTCAGAAGCAGGTCTGTGAGTCAGGTAGAGCTACTACTTTACTGCTCATTGAAGCAGTAAAATAGGCCGTTTTTTAAATCAAATATCCCAGAAACTACTAGACTAGGCCTGTGTGATTGCAAACAGTATTGCGATCGCGATGGTATTTCCAAAGGAATATCTTTACAAAGTAATAGTTTTCACATTTCAAAAAAAATTGTGTAAGTCGTACTCCTACCGGATAAGTGTGTTACATACGGAATAAATGAATATCTAAACATGATTAAACGCTCCTGCCGGTGTTGGCTCGTGTTATTTAACAAGCAATTACCGTGCCAATTCTACAAACATTTTTGACTGGCATGCTGTCATAGTCGTGACTCGAAATAGGAACTTTACCGTAAAGTTAAATGGCAGATAGTAATCCTACGCAAAGTTAGCTTAATTTCCAGAATGTTCCCATCAGTTACATGAATCATTACTTAAAAATTATTAATCAAAGTACGTAAAGAAAATTACCTTAGGTATACTTCTTCATACTGGCCTCTTGATTGCTAAACCGGAGTTCGTGGGTTCCCACCCAGGACAAATATTTATTTTATGAGCACATTTGTTTTTTCCATCTCTGAGTGTACTCAAAATATTTATAAATCTGTTATACTGTATGTTTATCAGCTGTCCGCTTAGCAAAAGCCCAGGCAACTAATTGCCTAAATTCAAATCTGGTAGCATGGATTTATGTGTAGGGTACACATGGCTTTGTCTTAGTTATTATTACTATATACCGACTCCGGCATATCCAAAGGTCGATTCTGTTGATATTTCCTCTTTTCGTCTACTTACACTACATGTTATTTTTTTTATTTTTAAATTATAGGAGCGCCTTGAAATATTCAGATTATAAGCTACATTATGTTCACACAAAATCAAGCGTAGCGCATTGTGTGATATTGAATTTAATTTAAAAACACGATTTACTTACTAATATTACGAACATAATATATAGTTTAAACTCACTTATACTTGTACATTAAAAACTTTTAACTATGCTAGTATGTGCCGCAAATGTAGGAAATGCTATCAATTCGTTGGTCATATTGTAAAATATCCTGAATTAACGGAAGTAAATTGCCACGGCATCATAACTTTTACCTTTCGATCATAGCAAAAAACAAGCGTTTAATTAGATCGAGAACAGAGCACGAGGTCTCGATAGAAACTACAGTTTACGTGTAAGAGAGAGTTGATTGAGTGAGATCGAGATCGACCTGTTGGTCTATAGCGCTCTGATTTATACGTGCGTTCGCCGGCTCCACAGAATTTTATTTGTACAACGCATTTACGCTTAATGACATAATTCGGTTGTTTTTTCTACTGCAAATGAAGAATGAATCGACTAAAGTTGCTATAACAAATTTGTTTGTTATAGAATTTGTTTAATACCACTCCTAAACATGAATATTTAACTCTATGCAAAAATTTCGACTGAAAATAGGTCACTCGCGATTTCATTTTTTAATGTTGTCTATATGCAATCTGAATAAACATTAAATACCTATCTACCTTTCAAGCGGCCTAACATACGGTATTCAATTTTATAATAAGACAATGCTAACTTATTAAGCATATTATGGGTTATATGTTGAGAAGCACTCCTTGCTCATTTAAATAGGTACCACACTCCCTCTGAACTTGGGTGAATTGCGGCAAACTTCCATCTGTCTTTGAAATTTCCATTATTGCTCAATTGTCCAATACGAAGGGCAATCACAATATTATAATAGATCCTACCTCGAGAGTCTACCATGCTCGCTTTCTTATCACTGTGACTGTACCGACCACTCGAATGTGATCTGCCCTGCCTCCGAACATTCCTTGCGAAGGCCTAAGTGGGGAGCGTATCACAGACTGTCACGGATCTTGTTTAATTGGACACTTATATGTGTGTGCATTCATGTGAAGTCCAACCGGTTTCTTCTGGGTCTGTTGCTTTCTACGTCATACATCGGTGTTTATGTAGGGATGGTTATACAGGAATTGTGTATGCCGCTCATAAGTCTGAACCTGTACAAAGTTTATTATGATTTGCGCATCATTGAGTTAGAGGCGTGATGGGAGTTTAGCCAGAGTAAACTGAAGTCCGCCGACTTTATTCGGTTACATTGCTAGATGTACGATAAGACTTGCCTTGTAGCTTCGCTATGCTTAATAACTAGCTCAGACAAATGAAACAAACGACTGAAAAAATAAACATAATGCGGTAATTAGAACTTTTAAATTTAGTTATGAGATAAATGAGCACTTGTGATTCACAAATTTAGTAAATTCATAATGTGAGTTTCATTTAAAATACTTATCTAAAGGAAATTAAAGGATATGTGTGAAGTGTAAGTGCATTAAACTATAAAACGTGCATGATTGCCACCTGTAACTTACGCAAACCTTACGCCTCCGCGACGTTTCGCCGCAAAATTGATTTCCTGATGCTATCTAACCTCCCGAGGGAACGTTGGATAAATAAATACTTTACGGTAATCTCCGGAGATCTGAGACAAGCCAGAATTACAGCACGCCGGAGATATTATTGCATTTTAATTTCGTGCTCGACACACCTCCGTCGCGTTACGATTTCACATGATTTACCGTGTTATTGTATATAGTGGAGCAGTTCATCCTTCCTATCGTGTGAGTCAAATATATTTTGAAAAGGCCGAACTGAGCGTGGCAGATTCCGATCTTGATCTCGCGCGTTTAAATTTTACCTACTAAATTACAATTAAGGGTTACGGTTTTGACATATCGCATTATATTTAATTCTTCTTTTCATTCTTCTTTTGCAGTATGCTTTCCTTATGTTTTGCTCTGTTTTGAGTATTAAGTCAAGCTTATCAGCCTCGCTTACAGTATTGAATAATGAAATAACTTTTCCAACATGCGTTATAATTAAATCGAAATTTAAAAGGTTTATTTCATGTGCAGCATTCCTCCCTGTCATGAAAAATAGTAAGTACTTACGTTATCTTTCTTGTGATAGGTATAGGTTAGAATTTTTTTGGGTTCATTAAATATTGAATAAAGTTTGATAAACACCCAAATGTGGTCATGATATAAATTATAAGTATTTAAGTACGTCCGTATGGGACTCGCCATGACACTTGGGTCTTGCGGCGTTTTCTCGTTTAGGAACACCGATAAAAGTTGTAAAATGCAAATGGCGCTAGTGAAATGTTAAAAATCTTACGCCTACTTTAAAGTTCGTACCGTTACCTTATATAGACAACATGTGATAACAGGTTGAGAAGGTTTATTAGGTGATTAATAATTAATTAATGAGATGAATAAAATCCTGTAA
This sequence comes from Passova gellias, assembly GCA_018249975.1. Classification (NCBI taxonomy): domain Eukaryota; kingdom Metazoa; phylum Arthropoda; class Insecta; order Lepidoptera; family Hesperiidae; genus Passova; species Passova gellias. The sequence goes on from DWUN01000992.1 coordinate 16,686, forward strand.
CTATTGAAAAATTATGTATTTTGATGTTGATAAACTTCAAATATTTATTGCAGCCGCTTTTGTTTTTGTGTTCTAAATTTGTGTTTATGTTATTTCGTTTGGATTTTTTTCAAGTCGTTAAATAAAATATATTTGGATAATTTAAAACTACTGTTGTTTTAAAAAGGCCTAAGTACTATTTTATCATTAATAGGAGAAGAGTTTTTATATTTTTGGAAACAATCCGGTGGTGACATATTTTACACATTGTCATGACTTATATGTACCTATTATATGTAAAAAACAGTGACAACAGTGGAAATTAAATATTTTGCGTACCTAATGTAGTTTTTATTTCGGAAAGTAAAACAAGCTCAAAACTACTTGGATTTATTTAAATCAATTCTGGTATATCTGTTCCATTTTATATAACATTGTGTATGTATTATATAAAAAAAGAATTGTATTTCAGGAATATCATAGCGCTTTTAAATCTAAATTTAAAAAAAATTCAATAACTAAAACTTGAATATGAAATACAGATATATCCGGCTCATTCTTTCGCTTTTGATTTAAGGCTATTGGAACGGTTTTATCTAAGTGGGTATAATTTCACGGGTATCAATTTGGTCCATAAATTTTCGTCCAACATTGTAATCAAAGGGTTTCTATACATATGCATGAGCAATTACAATGTCCACGTTCATCTCTCCGCTAACACCTAAATTCTATTTCAGAGATACCAAAAAACAGATATTATCTCAAACATTTAAAAAAAATATTACGTAGGTATATTCTATTTTATAGACAATTGCTTTAAATGAATTCATATACCTACATCATATGTCTTGTCATAATTAATATTTAATTTTTAAAACATTTGATCGACATTTAATATAATTAAAATATAGTTTAGCAGTTAAGTTCAATGCTGACAAATTAACATTCAAGTTAGTCAGTAATCATTATAGTTTCGGAATTACTCAGCGCAAATAAAGTGAGCTTTTGTTACGAAACATTTTTATATAAGTAGGTATAGCTTATATGAAATAAATAAATACTAGGAAACATGCGATGAATCATGCTGTATAAATCTTGCTGTCACATTTTACAATCACAACTTCGGGCACACTGGTGGTTTTAAGAGAACCCTTTTTTACCATTCGACAATACTTCATTGTGTTAAATTTACCTGTTACAGGTAGCCTCTGACTATGAAGAGCGTTTTATGAAATAGCAAATGTGACCGTCTTGTTCACATTTTTTGTGAACATCCTGCGCATTACTGCACACTTACTCGTAAATAAATCTTATATTTCTCAGAATGACAAGCCAGTAAGTAGTTGTGTATAAAATATAACTTGTGTTGTAAATCCCGGAGCCGAACATTGGCATAGTGGACCTGGACCGGAAACTATAGTTTTTTTTTAATTAAAAATAGTTTTGGGAAACAAGAAAATATTTTGTTATAAAAAAATAATGAAAATTATACAACTTACTTTTTTGTTGAAGATTGAAGGAATTATGTTATTTTTGTTTGTAGCAAATTATTCACAGAAATATTTTCATTAGAAGCGTTTACAAAGTAGTATTGATCATATGATATTTTGATTACGTGTAAGTATTGTAATTGAAAAGTTCATATATCTGTTCTATCATACAACTACATTAATATAAATTATTTTACTACTGTTCTTTCTCGCCTTAATATAGTTTTTTTTTAACATTGTGTAGGATAATCACAGTAACTGCTACGTTTCTGAAACAGGAATATAAAATAACGAATAGAAAAATATGGATATATATCTCTATCAATGTACGAAATGCAATATTTACTCATTAGTAGTTTAAAGTGTATATACAGGGTGGCCCAGAAAGACCGAAGTGGTGTGAATTCCTTATAACTTTTTATTTAAGACATATTTTTTTAATTT
>DWUN01000993.1:0-18591 GCA_018249975.1 Passova gellias
ACTGGTGAAATGTGGGGGTGTACTACACTCCTCTGCCTACCCCTTCGGGGATTACAGGCGTGATGTTACGTTTTATTGTATATCTTAATTTTGTTGTTGCCGTTCTGTGCACATATTAATTTACTGTTATATTTTTATTTAAGTGTACTTTTAACAGTATTGTACGCGATTGTACTGTACGCAACGTGCCTTTATCGCTGCGTTAAGAAAAGCAAACAACTAATACATATCGATACCGTCCACGCTTCCACATTCCACTTGTGAAACAATCTTATCACATTTCCGCAGTACACCAGTATTGACCACGATAAAAACACTATCATAATCACAACAGCACGTTCAGTTTTGATGATGAATTAATCGCTGGTTACGAGGCAACATATAGAATAGCATCTATGAACCTTTTGCCCGCTACTTCGTCCCGCCCCCGTTGCAAAAAATTTAATTATTTACGAGATACCATTAGAAACTTGAAAACGAACAGTATTTCTCGACAATATAATGGATGTTATTATACATATAAACCTTCTTCTTGAATCACTCTATCTACTCCAAAAAACCGCATCAAAATCCGTTGCGGTGTTTTAAAGATCTAAGCATACATAGAGACACAGCGGAAAGCGACTTTGTTTTATACTATGTAGTGATAGCGATGATGCAGCTAAAAGTTCAAATCGGATGCAATACTGAAAGTGTCATTTTGTTGGTAAACTCAGACCCGGTTATCCGGATGTCATTTTAAACTTCAATTTCCACTTGTGACATCGACTTTTTAAATATTTACCTCGATATTTCTGTCAATGTTCAATTCGTTTTGAATTATATGTCTAGTTATAACACTCCAAGATTTTTATACTGAACTTGGTTTGCGTTTAGTTTCATATGTTTATGAAAGTTTCATTCAAAATAGTCGACTTTAAAATTTAGAAGAACTGCTTACTGTCGGTATTGTGATTATAACTATATTACCTAATTATATACGTATTACCCAGGAAACAGTTATTGACCTAAGCTTGACTTAAAGTTGTACCTTGGAGAAAAAGTACCTTCCCTAGTAAATACATCAAAACTAGCAAATTGAAATTGGGATTAGTTGGCATATAGTGATGCCTCTCGGTTATTAGAGGGTGTGATTTATAGCCCAATGTGAGTGCCTTCAATGACCTACCTACAAGCCTACGTGATGTCGACGTTTATGGGTGTCGTATCTTCCTGGCGACGACTCACTAAGACTGTGTCGGCACAGATAATAAAATAGTCTATATTTGCTTTGTAATCTATGGTACCCGATTAAATTACCAGACCGCAACAAACTTTTTAAGGAGTCTTAAGGGCTAAGTATATAAATCATTAATGTTCTCATACAATGTATATACTCGCAGTGTAAAATGGTGTCTAAGTAAATGTTTGCGATTTTACGATAATTGATTGTCTGGTATTGCAATCTACAAGTTATGTACCATGGTGCCTTGGTACGGATCTTGATCGTGATAGTGCCAAACCATAATAGAAGAGCAAATTTACAACAGTTAAATCAATATGCAGTGGATCAATCGGCATACTCGACGTGAAAAAAAATTAATAAATGCGAATAATTTACTTGAAAAAATATCATTGCTTTTATAATAATTTCACAGAATTATTTGGCAGTCCTTCAATTGATGGTTTCAGAATCTTTGTGAGACTCGCTGAAAACGCTGCGATATATACATAAAATATTGACTATGTAAATAGCATTTATCACTTTACTGTCAATTTTTATGAATCCATCGAGTTCAGCTCGCGATTTGAATGTCCTTGACATTTCAGTTTTTTTCACCGCCACTTGGAATCTGATTGACGAAGACAAAATCAATTCCTCATATTTCATTTTATGAAATCTCTGCGTAAAGAAGCATAATGCAAGCTTAAGCCTCTTAAAGTGTTATCTTCGTGTGTCGTTTTAATAATCTTAATGGTCGATGTATCTAAAATGTTGCTAAGTTATGTTCGATTTCCCTCCGTAGATACTATGGCTTTTACCTGTATTGTTGGAACTTTTTCACAGACAATTTTTTTTCTTTTTCTAATCCATAATGACGGACAAAACGCGAATTCTAAAAAATAATATTCCTTCTCATTTTTAGAAACAAGAAAATAACGTTAAAAAACAATATAACATTTTATAAACGAGTAAAGCTTTTAGAACACATACAATTAGGTACTTTACAAACCTGACATGCTTTTTCTACATTGTTCCTATGAATTTCTTAAGTAATTATTAACTAAATTATTGACTAGCATTTATTAAATATTTTCTTTCTCTCTAATACCCATACATATTACGCTGGTGTATGGGCTTATCGCATTTTTTCTTATAAGCTATATTTAGTATATCGAATATCTAACAACAGGTGCAGAAAACACATGACAAAAGCCAATCAATCAATGTGTAGACACAGTGATCGATTGATTCGTTATTCTTTTGGTATTCGTTCGTTAATGTGTACTTAATTTTCGTTATACACCTTTCAGAAGAGTGAATTGCATAAGTACCTATTTGTTAGTAGAATCTTCTCATTATAACTGTACATAAAATAATGCAATAACAGAGTTTAATTTCATTCCTTAAGTAAAAAAACTACCTCAATGAAACGATTCCTTGTAACGGTTTTTATTTTTAAATGAATATTATGCAGATACCTGAGTTATTAACTTATTGAAATGTGTTAAATGGTAAATATTTTTCAAGAGGATGGCTTGTTTACCGAATAACATCTCCTGTAGATCTGTGTCTAAGAAATGATTGCATAATGACATTAATTCGTAAATAAATGATATTAAATGTGAATCTATTTACATGTATAAATTTTACTTTTTTTGCTAGTAAAGAGTATCCATATGTTAATATGTGAAGAGAAAGCCTTGTACCCAGTTTTCAGTATATTGCACGCACTCACTCAAGCACATTACGATACGGATTACATAAAGCCCAAAAATAATTACATATAACTTGCTACAAATTAAAAATTTTAACTGACTAAAGAAATAAAAGTGAATCACGATATACTCGTAACATAACATTATTTTTTATATGGTCGAAAATCCGTTTGGGAGAAACGTTAAACGTTCACATAACATTTAACTGGAGCGCAACATTACATATTACTTACGCTTTGTGACCCTTATTTGCTTTTCAAGACTCTTAGGTTACAAATCCACCGACCAAACTCATTTTCTCAACAAAACAAACACGTATGAACGAACTCGAAAGGCCATTTCTGTCGTTGAAATTTCCTTTAAAAATACTACCTTTGAAACTGTTCCTGTTACTTTATTTTCATTTCGGATAGCACAATGACGAAATGCACTTAACTATAAAGTGTCTGCTCCATAGTTTTATTAGCACGTAAAACGCGAAACAATGGCGAGGATGTTTCATAATGTAACTCGTATATATTTTAAAGATTCATCTTTGGAACTGTAGTGTTTTAGGTGGTAGGTTGCGATTTGACAAATAATTACGGTTTATTACAAAAGCAATTTATGTGGTTTGTTCAAGCAAGAAGTTATATTTTTTTGAACTAAATTCGTAACTTAGAGATTAAAAGAAACAACTGCCCATCGGCGAAATACAATGGCCACAAATCCATGTATTAATGCGGGTAAGTCCCAACATATTTTGTTTTGATAGGATACCTATTTTATCACGAACTGTTTTATTAATATAGAACAAGTACCATATTGATGAAATTCATATTATGAAAAAACATTATATATTATACAGTTGTATAGAACACAAAAATATACCTGCCATACATTTTAACCTCATTCCCACGTTTTGTAGAAATTTTCGCTCGCTGCAAATTCGACCTAGGTCATTATTAGCTGAACTAAAAGTGAATACGGAGGCACAAATGCACTCTCCAGCAGGCCACTCCAGAAGCAATTAGACTTCCCCATAAATAAATTTCACGTTAATTGAATCGCCTGGATCTCATTCCTACTGTTAATTGCATACTAATGCAGCTAATAGTGGGAGATGACTTGAAGTTGTATTTTAAACGATAGCTGGTTCTATTCAGGAAATGTAAGGAAATGAAAATTAATTGAATGATTAAGACATCTAATTGAATTTTAGTTTATTTCGAGTACTGGAACATGCGTTGACCTATCGCAATGACAGGTCACAGGACTGTGGAGAGTGTTAAGAGTTGAGCTTTACGAACAGGCCCTAATTGTACCAGTGGTAGGTAATTTAGCTGTTCTACCAAGACGTATATTAACGATTGCTAGTACTACTTGAAACATTTTTTTTTCATTATAGGATATTGTCATAATAGGCGGACGAAATACACTTTTATAGCAATCATTTGCAGCTTTGGGAAACTGACAGGGTAACCAGGATAAAAGCCTACATATTTGCTTTTATCCATAAGAACACCTGCTCGTCTAATTTTCAATGCCCGAAAGTAGTATAATAAATTATTGTTATAGTATCTATTATTACGAATACATAATATCACAGACAAGCGAGGTAAACATCGGATTGATTTATGGTTCATGTATAAAACATTGGAAGTCGATACAGTTGTCTTTTGAAGACCCTTGAATCAATTGCGCGGCGGAGCGACACAGGGGCGACATGACGTTTATAGAACAAAGGGGTCGGCGGTGAAATATGTATAAAATTTTGCTCTCACGTCGTCATAACATACGTTACGTGCATTTATAAGAGTGTTCTATTTCGTTTTAAAAAAAGAAAATCTTTTTGTATTCTTGTCTATCGATTCCATACACGAGTCACTATTTTTCACTGATACAGATACCACAAGATGAACTTACCAGAACAATAATTTGTATCAAATTGTATAATTATGCGTAAAATTTTAAGATTCTACAAGGATATAACAATAGATTTTCAGAGAAGAAAATTTACATACATATGCCATGATTGGCAAATAACTACTAAAGTAACAACAACGCGACTGGCTGTCGTAGAAAATCATTAACAAATATTCGCACTTATGTAATTTACACATGTTTACCGTCACAGTTACAGTATTTCGTGGCGGGCTCGAAACAATTTTCCGTATCAATTCAATTCATTGACAGAACACGTTGACGCATTCCGTCACGGGCTAATTAGCGCACTCCACAATGGATCGTTAACAATGTGAGCTCGCAATGCCGAGTGGTTCGCTTAGATGATAATTGAATTGCAGAATAATTAACAATTATGAAGCGGTCGTAACTCAGGATGCAATGGTTATGTAACAATCGTTAAAACTCAACAGACGGCTTGGCAACTAACCAGTTTCTCCTCCTAACCCTGGTGGAGGACGTTCTAGGCTTCCAATTGCAGGAGAGACTCGTGCCCAAATCGGGGACGCAACAAATCTTGCAGCCAACATTTATTTGAAGTACCTACTGTTAGTGTTTTACTTATGTATATTTTGGAACTCTTCAAGGCAAAAATGAATAGGCTTTATCTAGGCATGACTGGCCCTTATTAGGAACCTATCCCATAATAATAATAATAAGTGTTTGTATTAGTATTGAAAGTCATTCGTTTTATATAATGTAGTAGTTGCGTTTATGCCTGGCTCTAGGCAGCAATGTATGCACTATTGTGTTACAGTTTGTATGGTCTGTTGGTCAGACACACAAATAAACGAGGCATTTGTGTGTGCATAACTGAAGAGGAATAGCAAATAAGGGTTTTGTAAACAGCGTTCGAATCGATTACAAATCGAATACTGGAATAGTTCGAACTGTTTGCGAATATTAAAAAGTTGAATATTCCATTTCAAAATTTGAATTTAGAACGCCAAAATGTCCAAATTGTCTTTTCTCCAAATAAAATAAGTTCGAACATTGGTTTGTTGAGTACACGTTTAATTCAATACTGTGGTCTATAAAACGAGTAATCGCGGCCATTTTTATCGGGCAATACCTCGTCCACTTTTATTTCACTTTAACCCCGTCGTAAAGATGTTATCTCTTGCAACAGTTGACTTTGCCTTATTGAGGCGTCTGATTAAACATTGAAAGGTACAGTTTCATTTTTGACTATGTGAAATTATTTTTTTATTTTAACAACAATGTAATGCATTGGAAATGTTGCAGATATGAAAATATTATAAGACGACACGATCAATATGCGCGATTACCAATCGATTTTTTTCAATCCTTGTAATATTCTTATGCTGGATACGAGTTTCTTCTCTTAACGCGATGACTTAAGATCACAACCTACCTCGCTGGGCTGATGCAAATCCAACAAACTCTGCGCACTTCAGAGAAAAATTTCATAATATGATTGATGATCGATTTTTACCTCATTAAAATCTAGATCAAGTTAGCACAGATCGTTAATACTCGTAACTATTCGTTACTATTGATTGATAAATAAAATAGTAATGATGATATAAGTAGTTATAATGTTAACGATTATCGTAATTCCATTTCCGTGATATCCGCAATAGGTATTAAGGGTCATGCGTTTTAGAAAATCGCAAATGAACTGATAGTTACAACCTTGCCAATTGTAACTGTTATTGATAAAGTTGCGTGAGATTATTATCAACTAATTCCTATTGAAATTCAAATTTCCTATAGAGTCAACAGTGTTTCCAATTCGTATTATCCTTACAACAAAGTCGCAAATTCGACACGTGTAACAACAGAGTAGCATTAACTCTGATTACCTGTTCCATACATGCACTTACCCACTACGTCGTATACATTGAAGTTCTCAAAACGCTTCTGTCCATATGTACAGCGTGTGGTCAATATTAATTATTTGCAATCTTGAAAAGTTAATTTTATATACACAACAAAGACGTATCTATATTCACATGTTGGAACAACAAAGTGAAAAAAAAAACGTAAATATGTTTGTGATATATTGCAATATAACCTTTAGTTCACACTAAAGATTTTATTTATAGCCAATGAGATACCTTTATGTTAAGTGCTGTTACATTAGCGATATAATACTAAATTAAAAGGTGTTTTTTCTAGCGTACAGCTTTTACAACAGTCGTATATTCTCTCGATAATATAAAGATTTATAGAGGGACACATTAATAAAAGAAGAGCTTAAAGCTGTTGTTCTATAAAAAGAAACATTATATTTAATTATCCATTCCAAACCGAGTAACTTCAGTGAAACTCCAGGACATGAATAATATTTTCGTAATATATTTAACTCAGTAAACCTTACGGCAGAAGTTGGACGGCGAGAACGTAATGATGTAAGCCCAGTGAAGACAATATCTTTCGCAAATAATTGCGAAATGTTACTTTTTTTGTTTGACTCCTTAAAGTAAATGTATACTGTATAGAAACGGCATAAAAATTAGACAACTTTTTATAAATTAAAACGGTATAAGGTTGGCCTGCATTTGTCCAACAGCTGCATGTCTGCATATTAGTAAACAAGCATAACCGTTGCATATTGTACAAAAAATCTGTCACCAGTATGCTGAATTCTAAATTACAGTATAAAAATATATAATATGGTATACAACTTTTTCTTTTTCATGTCTTTTAATTATTTCTCTATTGAACAGATGTCTTGACTCGTAACAACAAAATTTATGGACAGCTACATACTCGTACATACGTGTTAATATATTGTAAGAACAGTTCAAGTCCTAAATGTATTGTTATATTGTTATGTTCTCATAACAATATTTTCTCAATACAATACGCAATACTATATACGATACAATTCCGAGCTTTCGTAAGCTCGTCTTGGTTCCTCAAAAATACAATAAAAACGGCACTTCTCCAAATTACCATGGGCTTTGTATTAAAAAGTTACGTAACTCATTAAGACGGAACTTTTCTTATTAAATAAATATTTCCTAAATGAGATTTGAACTTTCTATTGGAAGAATTCCTTTGAAAAGTTCAAAAGTATTTGAAAAGTATTAATTTTTTCGACGTTAAAATTTGAAATTAATTTTTCAAATTTATAACACAAGGATGCTACAGCGCAAACATTGCTACTAATCCCACTTTTGCTAGTAAGCAGCAATATTTGTAATGTTGCATTCCTATTTGTTGTAGAAATGAATTAAAAGACGAAGCAATACAACTTTTTTTCCAAAAAACTAAATTAAAAGAAAAAACTGTACAGCAATACGAAAACTACATATATCGTGGATTTAAAGTAAAAGGTTTTCTTTTCAATATTTAATATTACGCACGGAATATACTTTTAAATAAGTTAATGCGCCATTCACGTCGTTATAAATAGAAATATTTATTCAAAGCCTTAAAGAACCTCGTAAGCGCTTGGAATTTTAAGCCGGAATTGTAAATAAAATTAAATTACCCCAAATTAAGTAAAAGCATTATGTTTCAAATACTGCCTGTGAGATTTTAAAATACTTAATCCATTAATCATCCAGTTTTACAATATGGCGTATTGGTTTAGTAGAGAATGCTTTGAATAGTGATTCAGGGGTTGTAGGTTCGATACCCGCCCGGGACAAATATTTGTATGACAAACACGAGTACATAAAATTATTTATATTATGTATTTTAATATTTATATATACTCGTATATATAGTTTATCAGTTGCCTGGATACTGTAGTATGGTTTTAATAAATTTAAACTAGATACACTTATTAGTGAGTCCTGACAGCCTTTTGCTAAATAATAAAAAAAGTAAAATTACTGTAATGAGAGAAAAATACCGGCATAAGGTAATTCGGCAGAAAATCGTATGAAATATTTGAATAATTCTGGTAAAAATACTAGAAAAGAACAAGATAGAAAGAAAATTTGTAAATGCGAAGGCTATAGTTTCTCCTTCTTTTTAAACTGCCGACAAAAGGCAAGAAATATAATTAAAGACTTCGTTTAAAACCGATTGGAGGGTCGAAAGAAGTTCCGCGGAGTCCAATAAACGGTAGTTATCTCATTTTATTCAAACCTGCCTCGTTTTTTGTTTAATCGTAATTAAAATGGCCGCCGGTCCTTGTCTGTCATTCCCCTTTGTATGCTATAGTTTAGTTTCTGCAATAGGAAACATTTCTCCATAGCGAGTACGCTTTTTCGTTACGTCTCTATGAAGTTTTTTTTAATTGACCAAACAGTCATATCATTGGAAAAGAATATAGCCTCTAAAATAAATTTATATTACAATAATTTCAACCAACTTTGTTATAAAGTTATATTAACTTGAATTCTTGAGGGTTTGACTGAACAAACAATCTCGATTTGTTCTAACATATCTAACCTTCAATAGGATAAATGAAGCCAAAGTCAACACTATCGCACTTGCTGAAGATTTGCTTCTTCCAGTCATTGACTATCACGATATTGACTTATCCATACATTTCTCTAGCCGTGTTCATATCAATTTCCTAATCGAAACTAATATAAAGAGGCAACGTTTGATTGTTTGTTTGCATTGAATAGGCTCTGGAACGATTGGACCGATTTGAAAAATTCTTTCACCATTAGAATTCCGCGTTATCCCTGATGAACATAGGCGATAGAATATTTTCACAAAACTTAGGCATCCGTATAAAAAACTAACGGTAATGTAACCCAGCGTGTGAAAAAAAAACCAAAAAATCGTTATATCGCATACGCTGCGGAATTATCAAAGTGATATCAATATGAAATTTGAACAATATATCTCTGTTTTATTAACATAGAAGATTATAAGTATTGACGTAACAACAGAGAAGGTAATCCTTAATAGTATTCTTAATACTTATATTTAAATTTTAAATCAACTATACGTTACTGAGGTAAGCGCTTTATTGGTACATATTTTTTACTGATGTTTTCTCGATGATTCCCAAAATGTGTAAGGAATCGTTGAAAAAATGTTTTAACCCCAGTAATATATTGTTAGTACTCAATTTAGCATGACTAATAGGGCAAAAGGATTCCATTCAGCGTTAACTTATAGCAATGCACCCCTGGCCTCTACGCATGGTTTGCTTTTCTTACATTAATTCCCTTTGAATTGTTGGCCTGCTCGCTAATAATTGGAAAACTTTCGGTGCCCTAGCCCTAAAATATTTTAGCACAATCCGAACCATTATCTGTGTAATATATTAATAATGTCTAATGGGTTAAGTTTAAACAAGTGTATTTGGTACAGACATAAACTGAACTCAAACAGATAATAATAGTAATAATTGGGACAATGGTAACAATGGACAGATTGAAACAAATGTGCTCATCACACAAATGTTTCGCCTGGGCGGGAATCAAACTGACCTCCGGCTTAGTGGTCACTTTAACCACTAGACCAAAAGGTCAGTCCGAGGTCAGTTCGAATTAAATAATGGCGTTTATAAGGAAAAAATTGAAGCCAAATTTAAAGTCGAAACCTTTCTCGTAATGTATTAATTGTACTTGTTTTACTCAGTAATTGAATACTCAGTCATTCCCACGAGGAACAATTCAAAAGAACTCCTACACCGCTTACAACTGGTCAAAGTTATAAATGTCAAATAATTCTCCGCCATGTTGCCACAGATTCGTTATTCGAACGCGAACTTTTCCGTAAATGATTCTTAAATAATATGATTCAGCTGGGGCTTGTCTCGTCACGGGCGAGCAACAGGAAACGATTCGAACAACAAATTGAATCCTTTTTTGTATATGACAGGCTTCGTCCAGTTTTTAATGAAACTTGCCGAGTTACGGATTCAATTCCGAACAAGCACAAATATTGATTAGTATGAATGTTATTTCTGTACTTATGTTCACAGGAGTATAGTAGTTATGTATCTGGGTGTGATAATAATATCTATATAACTAAATTATTGTATGTATATGTGTATGTATTTTTAACAGCTGTCCGGTTTCCATGACACAGGCATTCAATAGCTTAATTTGTAGTTAAATAGCCGTGCAAGGAATTGTTAAAGTTATTGTTATTATTATTATTCGTAATTATTCAATTTTTTATATTCGTGAAGTGAACAAGTGAAACGTTCCTCGCCTATCGTTTAGTCGTTCTGTTAGGACAGTTCGGTATAACTATACTTTCGAGCTTAATTTTTTCCATCAAGCTTTTCGCATTTAAGCGCCGTGGGAATTGTTTTTAAGCTTACTACATACACACCTGATCGAGTCCTGTTCTGTTCGCTGCAATGTTATAATATATTCCGGATCAATATTGACAATGATATAGAGAAATAAAATTTTCCTTATTTCTCCGAATCAATACAATAAGGGGTTCCTTGGGTGCACCGATACCTGGTAGGGAGAATTATAAAACGATTATGTTTAGAACCAACTAAGTATATTATGGCACAAAAAATAATACCGATAAAAGGTCACACATAATCAATCATATTAAGACCAGTACTTTTTCACTATAAGCCGCTTTATCGTGTGACGACATTGAATATTTGATCATGTCCTTTGTTCAATGAAATTAACAATTAAGCTATATTAACACTTAAGTTTTATTTATTTTTAGCTTAGTTTCAAGTTAATAAGAATTGTACTTAATTAAGGAAGACTGTAATTCAAATTATAGGCTTTATTTTCATTGGACGATGTCTTTAATTATGTCTACTTACATAATATTGTTTCAGTGGGGACAGTTTATCCCGCAAATTGATTTTTATACGCGCACTCGCAGAATATCGTGTAATAAGGAAACTGACCTATTTCTGTCGACTTCGTTCGTTTATCAGCAGTTAATTAAATGGGCTTCATTAATAGTATCACTTTTTTGGCCGGATCTGATGTTCTCAAAGTTATTAATTCTTTCTTTATCTTGTTACTACCATATCCGTCTAGGTTCGATACACAATATTACATTATCACCTTAAACGAAATCCACTACAGAGATATTAGTAGTTTTTCATATTAATCGATTTTCATATGATAAGAATTTTTACTGTTCGTAGATGTTGGCATTTTCTACTTTTTTCTCGCTAAAAAATATTTTAACTCATCCCACCTGGCTCTAAAAATGCAGGTGGGTGGTGAAAATCGCTTGTAAAGGTGCAAACGTACAAAAAGGAACCCCGCTGTACCCTCATCATCGTTTCATGCGGTTTTTCTATAACTCAACTAAACTGAATTACAAAAAAAACATCTCGTACGTACATACGCTTTGATTCTTACGAAATTGGCTTTGAATTTTTAAAAAGGCAAGAAAAAATTGTTAAAAGGTGTGCCGTACAAAGGTGTTTTCACTTTAACGATCTATCTTTACTCATTTATTTTTAAAGTTTATTTAATTATATATCTCTAAATAATTCACAGCAACCTTAAGAAACATCAGCTGGTAGCTTTTCTATTTAAGAAGCAACGTAGTAGTAAGAGTTATTATTATCGGTATTGTTGATATAACCTGGTCGCCTGACCTTCTCTTTCCATCGTTTGAGCGTTTCTTGAGAGTAATTACATAATACTTGAAGCTGAATTGCTCATTGAAATATAGTTATAGATATAAAGATATTAACGTTAATAACAGAAACGTCAAGTAACTTGATATTTTTATTTGTCTCAATATTTTTTTTTATACTTTAATTGTTTCCGGTTTTAGGCTGTGGAATCACACGGTGGCCAATTGCACATTAGCAGGCTTCGCATCTTCTACAAACATAATATATTTTAATAATATTCTCTAAGGTGTGTAGGTAGGATTTGAACCCGAGTCTCCGGAGTAAGATACTGAATTTCGACTTTGAATCGATGCGATAATATTTTAACAACACATCTATTTCATAAAAAATGGAAAAAATAATGTTGGATTTACTATCGTAATAAACTGTACGGATATTCCTACTATGGTCTTTATAATACAAGAGTATATTACAGTGACAATATGCCGTGAAATAAGAAAAGCTTTAGAAGTCTCGTGAAATATTGTTAGCGATCGAAAATTGGACACGGCCATGTGTGAAAAACCTATCAGCGTACCTTTAGTGTATTTTTTTTATATATCGACACATTATAAATTAATCACTATCGTGATTTTAGGGCACGTTGAATAAAATTAAAAATATCGTAAACATTTAATAGCTTAATTGTGACGTGCAAATATTTTTCACTTTTTTTTTTCACAAAACATATGAACATTTCTGACAGTATTTTGGAATAAATATTATATTGAATGTCAATAAACAAAAATCTACTTTCCTTTCGCCGATAAGACAAATCAAGTTAGAAGTATTCAGTCATTGTCATCATTAACTATGTATTATTTATTTACGATCTGATAACTGACATGTGAATTGTTAAAAGTTGTCAACAGATGGCATTACTGTTTATGACAATAATTTACTTCTAACGAAAACATTATGTTTACTATGTATGTTTGATGAATTTTCGTCGAAAATAGATAACATAAGCTTTAAAATGGTGTTTGAATTTTGAAAAATAATTCACGGAAACCTCAGGTACTCACAAAAAACACATTTTAGAGATAATGTAGGTGTAGCCATATGTACGAATATATTGTGTATATATTAATATTTATATATGTGGGGTCGGCGTGTATGACGGTATGTGTTCGACGAACAATTCGGTATGCGCCTTTGCGAGCGCCCAAACAACTATTCTGAGTATTCCCTTTGCTTCGCCCTGGCGAATATCTCAATTGTTATCATTCTCGTACCTACAGATAGTAAAACCGAATTTTCACAACAATTGTCGCTGCAGACAACATGTTACATTGACAATTAACAATTGATATATAATGATAATAATTATAACCAAAATGTATCCTTAGTAATGGCATGTGGGTAGAACCGTTGGAAAAAATATATCAACCTTTAAGGAAGTATGTAGTGAAATTGAAAGTGAAAATGAAAAGTTGCTTTATCGTCAGAAAACTTGGCATTCGAACTGATGAGAACAAAAGCCAAGAGGTAAATAATGAAACTTTTTACGTACTACTTGTAAATTGCTGGAGTTTGAATTTATTTGCTCACTATAGCTGCTAAATATCTGAATTCAAAACTCCAATGCATCTATAACATTTTCACAAAAAGCTACCCGATTAAGTATGTCTATGAAACGCTGACTTTACTAATGACTGCGCAAATACTACATTTTTATTACGTCACTGGTTTTAGGTATAATAAGTACAAAAATAAAATCCAATTACAGGCTGATATATCGCGATATAATCTCCTAATATACAGAAACAATTTGAACAGGTTCATGTACCGCGATCCGTAAGGCTCGAGCCTGCTCGCCCAAATAACATCATACGTTGAAGATAAATAAATCGAGGAAAATCTCGTAATTAGGAACTGGTGCCTATTTCTGGGCCATTAAAAAGGTTGCAATGGAAAAAAATGTTCGTAGGCATTCATTTTAAGGTAACAAACGTTATCTAAAAACGAACATGGCAATAATTAACTAAATTGAAAGTAAAAGAAACTTCGGATTGCAGAAATCAGAATCGAAAGCTCAAATCTAAACCACTAGACTGGTACTGTCTAGTGAGTAGAAATGTCTAACGGTTTTTCTTTTGAAATGTAAAGTAAGCCTTAGGTCGTGGTTGTTGACAATTGTTAAAATTACTTAGAAATTTTTACACCGTTTTAACTTTTCTGTCCTATTTCAATACACGTTTCTAGCTAACGACGCTGATAGTATTGGCGCCAAACTTTCCACAGCTATCATTGCCGCTACAGTTTGAAAGGGGTGGTTTATGATATAACATCTGACATGAAGAACTTTGCTAGATACGCATATGTTCTTGTTAACTATGCCTCCATTTGAATATAACTTCAGTCAGCTGGAGCGAGGTGAATTTCGCCCGCTTCAGTCAGATTGCAAACGGATATTACGTATTTCAATATAGGCAGCTACAGTTCATACATGCACTATCCCGTTATATTGATAGAAGGTTTTCTGAGACTCTTGTAATTGTGTAATTGGTATTTACACGCGAAATTGAATTATACTCTATGAATAGATACTAGATATTTTAGTAGATACATGATAAATGCGTTATCATTCATTTTAAATGTAAATATGTTATGTATTCCTGTATATAAAATTTTGTCATAATTGTAATAAAATGTAATAGTAATTGTAATAATAAATATAATAAAAATAATAAATAATAATTGCAATAATAAAACATAATACATTATTACAGAACCAAAAACAATTACATGAGCGAACCATAATGAAGTTATAAAATATACCGTCAAGATTGTACCTACAAAACAATCGACAAAAAAAAAGGAAAATTGCTCATTTTAATAATATATTTAGTTACTTATATAGTATCAAAAATGTTATTGCGACTATAATGGTCGTAATTTTAATGTGAAATTACGCAGTCGGAAAGCTTACAGAGCTTACTTATACGGGCACTTAGAAAAAATGAGTCACAGAAATGATGAAAATGTCCGCCGTGTAATATTTATTAAATGTAATATCCGTCACAGTGGCACGATTATCATGATAATGTAGATAAAACAGGAACATTCTGTAATACAATATTACAACTGGTTTGGAGACGCAGCAATGAATTTTTACTAGACTTCGGTCTACTTTGAATGTTAACATTGATTACTGAGACAAGTATTTTTGGATAGATAATCGTAAGGCACACTTCACACTGTTTTACTAGCTATTTTCAGCTCTCAGTGTGTCAGAGCTTTCCAGCTCAGCCTGAAAATCGTACATAATAATTTTCACTGAATATCATCAGATCAGAACTTCATTTCGCATTACCATCTCGCGTTTCTCTGATAGCTCTCCAAAGGATAAAGATAAACACGTCAGCCCGAATGCATTGTATTCGGATCGCCTATCGCGTACCTTTAATAAAACGAAGTGCAAAAAACGCCAAGGACATCTCCATTTGTACAGGCTTTTGGAGACCTGACAGTGAAAGATTGCATAAGCGCTTTACGACGACGCTTATTTCATAAATATGACCTGTAATTCCTAAGACGAAGGTCTTGTTAATAACATTTGTACACTGTTTGATTGGTTGAGGAATTCAAACTACAAGTTAAGTGTAAATATTTTCGTTCCAGTAACTTTCGTAATGCTAAACGTAAATAATTCTAACTTATTTCTATGTTTATTTTGTTTAATAACAAAAATCTCTGTTAATCAACAAGATGTGCCCTCCATTTTTTTTTCATTAATGGCCACACTTTGTGGTGTAATTGAATTTTATTTTGCCCGACATATTCTGCGTGTACTTGTAACGAGTTGCGCAATTACATGGGTAAACCTACAACTACATCATTGTGGTATTACATTGGTCTCAAGGGAAGATGAAGAGGCCATTTTGTTAGAAATTACACGGTTAAAACGGTAATTACAACAAACCCGGTCCGGGTAAAGGTTGATTTATTTAGTTTGTGCTGAACACGGCACAGAAAAGGCAGTCAGATATAAAGATGACTTCTCACGGTGCGTGATTGTGCGACCACGGACATCCACACACCGCATCGAAGTTCATACAACGATGCATGTCGGTAAATGTGGAACAAGCTTTAATACGAACTTAAACCATTACATTGACGGGTTGATGAAACGTTCTTCTAGCACAATATATGGAATATGCTGAGATACGTACAAAGTAGACGGGCCCAAGAAAGGCATGCAGCCATTTACCATACAAAAGTTACATATAAGTACCGTACGTAAATTTACCAGTAGATCACTGAACAAGAAGGTATTTCAATTGACATGGAAAGTCCCTAAATATTTTATTTTCGAATGTATTAACTTATAACTAGGAGGAAACGAAAATTAAAGGGCTTCCCTCGCTATTTCTATTGAACAGTTGTTAACTTTATTCTTTGGTTTGATATATACGAGTAGTAAGGTTGACTTTGCCATGCGCTTTTACTTGCATTTGTATACGAGTATACTCGTAGCTCTGGCCACATGTAACTCAAACGGTGACCACACAAATGTCCTGTATTACGGCTACTTTATTTTTTTAGATAATGAATGTATGAATGAATGAACTTTTAATAATGAAAGGTATATTTATTTTAATGTTTATTATTTTGTTTTAATTTTTAATTTTCTTTGTTTTGTGTGTGTATTTTTCTTGGGGCATACAAAGCCCGCGAATAAACTGATTTTTATTTTCTTTTTTTCTTTCTTCCTATTTCAACATCACATAACGCCTTGAGAGTGGCAAACAAGCAGGCGACCTCCGACCTCGAATAGAGCTTAAGGAGTGGAACATGAGGTTAAAAAAAATGTTGTTTACTTTTCATTGGTAATAAAGCTGGGATAGACAACTGCTAGTACCATTGGTCTATTTAACAATTTTAAAGTAACTAACATTAGTCAGTTGACCAACTAATGTTCATTAACATAAAAAGTACGATTCCGTATGTATATATATATATATATATTTCTGTATTTGTGTATATAGCAGTAACATTGTAAAATTTCTGCCAAATTAACAAAGGTACGGCATTTAAAAGTTATGACGACATAATATATTCAGCAGGAGATAGCTGTTTCGGAAATTTCTCTTCAAATCCTACTTCGCGCTATTACTATAAGAAATTTGAATTGAAAATTTTCTGGAAGTAAGAGAAAGAGCTGATAAAAATACATTTTAGGGGATTTTAGAAATTAATTACTTTCTAAAAAGACAGTCTTTCTATTGCGTTACGAGGATATGGATATGAAGATAAAAAGATGAACAAATGACATAATAGATGCAACAATTCCAACATACAACAGTATTGTATTACCTATAACAGCTCACTAAAGTATAGAATTTAAACACTAAGCAAAGTTAATCACCTCTGATGAAATGCTCTCATGTGTTTGTAACAATTACAATGATCTAATTGGCATTAAATAAAAGGATATTTAATTAAATATCTTATTATTTATACAATAAGACGTAACACTTTTGTAGACGAAGCACGTCAGGTTTGTAAGGACAGGGATATTTGGCACTCAGCGCTTCTGCCTACCCCGTTCGGGACCTAGCGTGATGGAATGATGATGATGATGATGACTTTTGTACATCAGTGTACTCGTACTAATTTGATTACTGGCATCATACTGAATCAAACAAAAAATATTCAATTTGTTTAACAATAGAATTGGCTGCCTCCAATGTTAAAGCTACTCGTAACATAAATCATTTGCTATTTTAAATGTTCGTAACAGTCAGAAATTAAACTTTAAATTAAATTTAACCGCAAATTAATTATGTTGTTGTTTACGGTTGTATAAACTCTACGTAGTGTTAACCATTCAAAATAATATAACACAATTGTATTAAACCGGTTACAGTATACAGGTCACCCCGAGGGAAACCGGAAAGTATTATTTCTTAAATAATAATGTCTTTTATTATTATTCTGTATAATTGGCGAAGATGCTAGAACCGCTAAATGAATAATTTGACTGGCCTCGTGGTCTAGTGCTTAGAAACCCTGACTGTAAAACCGGAGGTCGCGGGTTCGATTCCCACTCAGGACAAACATCTGTGTGATGCGCACGTTTGTTTATTCTGTATGTGAACGTAAAACGTAACATCAATATCCTGTAATCCACGAAGGGGTAGACAGAGGAGTGTAGAACACCCCCACATTTCACCAGTTACGTTTAAGTCCCAAATGGAATAGGTGGTGAGCCTATTGCC
>DWUN01000994.1:0-18587 GCA_018249975.1 Passova gellias
TTACTTTATTTGTATTGTAATATAATTAAAACTATCATGTTAGGTTTTACATAAGAAATTTCTCTTTTACAGTTTTACAATGTCAATGGCTATCAAACAATTTCAAAAGATGTTCACGATTGTGGGTTAATTTAGTTCTTGCTTTCTCCTATACATTGTTGACCATATCGGTGCCTTGGTGAGTGTTTACTACATTACTTACTTAAATATTTAACACAAATTAGTAGTAGACGTTAGTTGACAAAAACTTCTTACGATTAATAAATTAAGGTAAACAGATCGCTGACAATAAAATTTGACAGAGTAATAATAGTTTAGAATTGATATTAGATTAGACATGGAACCAAAAATGGAGCATTTAACGGGTCGCTAGATGAAGAGCTTCAATAAGAGATGTCTGTATCTAAGTGTTAAAAGCTAGTACATAGGTGCCATCCTTGTATTATTAAAGGTAGTCGTAAACATAAAAACATTTTTAAACAGTATTTGTTTTTGTCTAAACAGGTTGATCTACAAGCCCAAATACGGTTTGATAGTGCTCGCCGGAGCCCTGGTGCCACCCCTGCACTACTCTACGCTGCTGAGCCGCGACGCCCGCTGACGGCCGGCGCCGTGTACTACTGCCGGTTTGCGAGTATTTGCTCGTCGCATACTTGTATGTTTTTATTGTGTATGAGATATTTGGATTTTGGAATTGGGTAATAAGTGTATACTGACCACGAACATCGCCTTTGGTTCAAATGAGGTTCGAAAGGTGAGGTTTGAATAAATTTATCCAGTTTTGTTTGTCGGAGAAACGATTTCAAGCCTGGAACAGCTCAAAATTATGTAAATTGATGTCATATTTGCGTAACATGAATTTAGTCGTGTTAACACTAGATTTACCATATTTTTATGTATACCTACAGCCACTCAAAATAACCGGTGTATAAGCAAAAGGCTTATTGTGACTTCCACTTTTTATTCACTCTTAAGTTTATTAATTGTATTCTCCACTTATAGCTTCAAATACAATAATATTATTTCTGAAATTAAATGATATATGTAGTTGGAATTTTGAATTGAAATTGCACGACCAGCCAAAATGATTGGTTTGGTAAATCTAGTGTTAATGATATGTTTTTCATTACAAGATGCACATTAGGTGAACGTGACAGCTACATTTGGTTCAGTGTGGGACCGCATGGGCTAATGAGAATACGCGACACTCGCGATAATTGTGCTTGCGATAAACACTACTGCAATTCTATTTATATAGACATGTTAAACGCAATGTAAATCTTGAGATTGACAGATGCGCTCGGGCGCCATTGAGATGGAACTTTACTGTGAATACTAATGGCTGAACATAAATTTCTTAGCGTCGACGAGTGAATTTCAATCATTTGTTCTAGTCATTAAACATATTCGTTGTAAATATTTTTGACATAACTTTTATGTAATAATTTCAATCTCATATAGGTATAAAAATATGGTAATGAGTGCAACCTATTTGTCTTTTTGTGATTGAATACTTCTACTATTACTATTTATAACGACTTTATAGAATTTCGTTAATAACAATATTCTTACAGTTGTTATATTGTATTACTTTTCCGATTGTAGTAAATCAGTATAATAAAATTCTTAATGAACAGAATATAAAATTGGTTATCGCAATATCTTTTCAGTATTGTAAGCGGTTATTTTTCTGGATGTCAAATTCGTGTCAAACTAAAGTAGTATTACATTATAAGACCAAAGTCAAACGTAGTAATTCGACAAGTATTTCACTGAGAAGCTAATTGTTTTTATTGGTTTATTGTGTGCATACAATTTGCTAGTAATAAGTAGTTCCGATTAAAATAGAATAAAACAAAATTGCGTCAAAAATTATAATATATCTTTGTATACTGTAGTTTCGACCAAGGACGTAACAGAAATGTAATTTTTTTTTATGTAAAGAGATGGGCAAATGCGGCGGCATACTTGGTGAAGTTTAGGCCTTTGGCTAAGGAAAATAATATTTTTCTCCTATTTTTTCTTTGACTTTAATAGTTTGTAGACTTGCACATCTACCTACATAATAATGATGAATAATTTATACTTAATGTTGATAGTATTTGTGTTCGTTCTGAATTTTTAATAAATGTTAATTGTCATTTGTTGTTTAATTTATGAACAACCTTTCGTTGGTACGTAACGTTTATCCATAGGAATAATTTTTTTTCGCCCCTTTCATTGTTCTACTGTTGAATATGGGTCTCCACTCGATAGTGAAGAGATATTAGGCCATAGTCTACAACGCTGGTCAAGTTCGGATTGGCAGTCTTCACATGTCTCAGAAAATATACTTTAAAACATTGCAAGGTTTGCAGATTACCTCACGATATTTTCCATCACCGGTATAGCGAGTAATACTTCTCTATGATAGGAGATTCGGTCCAGCAGTGGTCGAATATAAAGAGTGAAAAAAATATGATGGATGACACTAGTTTACCTAGTTTTAGTTTAGTGTTATATGATTGACACAAAACTGATGAAGAGGTTGAAACATTTCGAAAAGCAGTCGAACTCATAGACTTATCACAGCTAATATGGATGCAATTAATCTGATGAACACATTTAGACGACTTAGTGGAAATTGGATGTGTTAGCTTAGATGGAGGCATCAACATACAATACCTTACCTACCTAAATTGTGTTTTGTCTACAGTAATAACTACGAATATTCAGAATTAAAAAGTAGTCGCAATTGAATAAAAATATACGCATATCTACTACTAGAACTAAAGATTTCCTAAACATCATAATATGACCTTTGACGCATGCGCTATTCGCGCCTCAATCAGCTGTTTGTCCTCCGCAGTTGTCGTGTTTCCGTGGTTATACTAATAGAGTAGTGTCCAGTGTTGATAGTTTAATTGCTTACTAAGTGTCCGATAAAACAAGTGATATTTATTTAGATACAAGCTTTACAATTTACGGATGAAAAAGATTTCATTAAGGCTAGGTAAGAGCGGAAATTCAAGATGAAAGCCGCCGCTATGTCTGTATGGATTTTTATAAATTTGCTCTGTTTTGGAATGTGTGGATATCTCTATCTAATATGGTCTCAGTATTGGATGAATATCGAGAAACAAAGATTATTTAATAAGTCTGAAGGAACGCAAAAAAATGGAGTGTTATATCATGACGCATATAATGCGGAAAAGTATAATTACAATACAGTTTCCAATAACTCTGTCTTAAAGGTCGACATGTCACATAAGAGCCGGAGATCAGTAACGAATTTTAGAAGCAGCGGACAGTTAATGCAAACGTCCAACAAAGCTTCCGGGATGCAAGGCCGTCCGTCTAATAACATAGTGAGGAAGGTACATGGTAGTCCGCGTTTTCCTAATATACACAAACCATTATTAGATTTTGACAGCGACAAATACGTTTGTGCTGACTTTACTACCACAGATTGTGCAGCGAGGTCTACCGAATACAAGGAGTTATTGCTGAAAGAGTTCCATAGGGTTTTAATGAGTGAGAGCAAAGTGTTTACATCTGGGTTAAACTCTCAAAATCCTTATGACGTGAAATACGAAAGAGGAAATCCGAAGCAGCTTACCAGGAAAGACATACTTTGTGCTCTTGGAGAAGTTGCAGTGAAAACTGTGACAGCGGAGGATGAGCCTTTCGCGCATTTGGGGTTTAAAATTCCCAAATTGCCGTTGCAGAAAAAGCGTGTGTTTGATACATGTGCGGTAGTCACTAGTGCAGGAGCGTTATTGGGATCACGTTTGGGAGAATTTATTGGTAATTTTGCCTTGATTACTGTTTTTTTATCACTTTTTTCTGACCTGTATTTTTTACTTCACAAAACATACAAAAATAAATATATTTTTTAAAATTAGTTATTGTTAATGGCATATGTACCTACAAATATATCTACAAAAGGATTCACCTTCCATTGCATGCTATTTTTTAGATATTACAATATCTTTACTCGGTGCTTTCTGCCTACCCCATTAGGGACCTGACGTGATGGTATGTTGTTGTTGTTGCAATATCTTCACTTACTTACTTACGTACAATCGTACTTATGGGTATGTTAAAACAAAACATAATATTAACCAATAATCTTGAAGTGGGTGTAACATTATTTTTTCGAACCATTTATTGTTCCAAACATGGACATGTGTTTCCTCTCATTGTCAGTAGGTTTACACCATAGTCTTACCACGCTGGTCAAGTGCAGACTTCGTAATCAAATTTAATTTTATTCAAAATATTGCAAAGGGCAATGCCTAATAGTTAGAGATATGAGTGTGGTCACGATTATCTGCTCCGTGACAGCGGCGGCGGCGCGATGCGCGATGGCGGGTGATCGACCGAGTATTGTGCAGTTATCGCATCGGATCTCGTCTTTGCGGACGCATTGAAATGCGTAGCTGGCCCTCTTCGCCGAACGGCCCAAATCGCATGCGAATTACATGAATTATTATTGTTCACAGGGTTTTACTGATTAGTCAGAGCCGCAAATCAAACAACTTGACAACTTTACAACTTGCCGATCATTATGCGGTTGAAATTATTTTGATATATTGTAGTCAGTCGGCAACTATTAGCTAGAACTCGATATACAATGCTGAGGTACATAAGCTATACCGACAAGTTGAATGTTAATAGTAATGATATAGCCTCTGTTGTAGTTTTCCTCACTGGTTTGTCGAAGAATTTTAAGAGCGTAATAATTTTCCTCAGGTTAAAATTTGCATCTGATACACTCAAGATTTTCTTCTAAGAAAACGCAATTACCTAGTCAATCTATTGAATTGCTGGTACCATGATTGATTGTTTCATTGGTTAGTTGATTAATAGGTTTACCAACGTGACTACGCTTTTAACTAAAAACATTATATTCATTTTGTTTATTAATTAAATGTATATAGATTTTACGTTAAGTTAAAAATAAACAGCGGTGTTCTTGAGTTGTGACGTTACAATTTTAACGTTAAAAGAACAACAGTAAGGGCTTAATGTAACTGAATCCTTTTAATCATACAAATAGTTAAATCTTTTAAATTCAACATACAGTAGATACCATAGACTTGTTAAGCTGCAAGCGAAAGACAAGGCGCGACGGTGGTCATTAAGGTAGGTCTATGACCAACTGTGGACTAATACAGGTCGATATTGATAATATTCCAGTTAAAATATTAAGCAACATTGGTCATTTGACGCTTTTATTTTGTAGCTTTAATTCAAAACGCTTGCTTTGTTTGTTTGTTTGTACTGTTATTGTGATTTCCGATAATCCGGTAATGATTGTAAATCTGCATTAGTATGCTTTGATGAGACGTGTTTATTCATTCGCGATCATCACTATCTCACCCACCGATAATATGCGGCAGACGATATGCCGATATGGTGATTGTAGAAAACACTTCGGCGCCGGCGTCTGCCCCCGATTATATAAAACTTACGCGTTCGATTCGGAAAACTTGGCATTTGAAAATACAAAAGCTTTGAGTTTTAATAAAATAAGGTGATTTTTAAACAAATATCATAATCCAAACTGTGGTCCGCGGCTTCGTTTGCGTGGTGATGTGAAACATTTTTCGACGTTTCAAAATAAATTTATTAATTAACAGAAAACAAGTTGACATAAAAGTGATGTTGTACCTATGTATACTCATTCGCAATTTGGGTTTTACTTTAATATTATTCATTCCTTATTACCTTTACTGTATTATAGTATTTACCTTTATAATATTATATATTAAATATTAATAGTTTATCATAGGTACCTACTCCAGGCGGACGTATTTTACGTTACCTACCGATACATAGGTACTCGTAGGTAGGTACTAATACCTATGGTAACTTTTTGTACTAAAATTGTGGTATGATGATTCATTTTATTATTAAATTGCGTCGCGTTAGTCACAAGCTGCTAGCCGCTCGTCTTTGTCTTTTAATAAAAAGCTGTGATAAGTTTATAGCCCAGACGCGTGGCAGACAACAGTGCATTATCGCTTGACACACGCGCAAGGATTTCCTTTGCTTATTGTGTGACAGAAAAACCAAAGACTTGCATAATTTAAATAAAAACTAAAATTCATGTAAATCACGGTAAACCGAAAGCATAATTGTATTAATAAATTTCATTAAGATAGTTAATATTCTCACTTTTTCATAATCAGCGCTTGATATTGTGTATTGTGATTTCATTTTCGTCTGAAATACGTTTATGAGGAATATGTTTAGATATCTAGTTAGAAATTTAGTAATAAGTTACTTACTTATTTGGCTTAGTTTAGTACCTACATCTAATTTCATTGGTATGGCCGTAGGAAATTACTGTGCAGGTTTTTACAATAGGTTTGCCGGCGGAAATACTGTACCTTTATTGATTGTCATGGTGACAGAATTAAACTTTCCTTAAAACTTGTGTCATATGTTTGTCATACAGTTAGTGGAACTTGAAAAACATCATCGCGATAGCAATCTTTACCTGGAGTATTTACCTTCTTTGTACATAGAAAAAGAGATGCAAGTACGCACGCGTAACTTTATAGGTACTTATTGTTAGCTTTATGGATCAACTGATACAGAGATGGTTTGAAGCTCCCATTTGCTGATAATATAAACTACAATCTTATTCTTTATGTGAAGAATATAATTAATTGCATAAGGAGTTCATATACTATAAAATTAATTATATTTTCATGAGAAATTATTGTGTTACAATTCCCGTAATAGTGATGGCAGAATAATTTCGAATTCAGCCTGCCATTCCGGCAATTCTCGCTTCAACTCTTGGCACGCACATATGAGATTTTACGTGCGTTTTATAACTTAAATATTTAAATATCACTGTCTATCATGGAGAGGAAAACATTGCGAGTAAACCGGGCCACCTCTTAGTCAGTTATAAAATATATAGGTCATGTTTTTAAAGTCTATCATGTCAGCCGATCCGCACTCGGCCAACGTCGTAGACTACGACCTAAACCTTTTCACTATGAAACTAGATCCGCTTCCAGAACAATAAGTGTTAAAAAAATATCTTTGATAAGAAGACTATTAGTAACATTAATCTAGTCAGTATTTGGCAGATTATGCGTGAGTTTCATTTTAAATAAGTAGTAGGTATTCAGATTATTCGAAGTTGATAATAGATTTGGTACTACTCCTGAGGATTAAGACACCCTTTAGAGCGGAACACAAATTGCCATATTGTTTATACGGTCACTAATAGTCTTGATTATGATAAAAATTTAAAGTTATGAACATTTTCTCGAATATTTGCCATTTATAGAAACCAAAAACAAGTGGTCATGACTTAAAGTCTGTTTTTCTATATTTGCTAATTAGTTCCAGTATGGAGTGTGGTGACAATTTAAATTCAAGGACAGTTTACACAAAGGTGAAGTAGTGTGAAACACAAGGGCTTGGACAATATGGAGTATTATTTAATAATATTGTTAGTTATTGCTAATTAGCAGAGCGTTGGGGCGCATTGTTTACATTGTGCGCAGTGTCATCAACCCACGCGCGAAGGCCCTGCATAATTCATAGCTTGCACCTTTGTACTGCAAACCGACTTCGACTGCATGCACCGACTGATCAGATACTCAATAATATATTTGTAACATCGATCCATGAAAATATTTTATTTAGGTATATCCACCACAATTGATGCCGTCTCTTTAACTAATTACTTTCTCTCATGCGACATATTTATTAAGGAATATAACAAAACTTAACTAAGAAATTCACAAAGTATTTAGATAACTTAATGTAGGTAGAAATGTGAGTATCTAATACTAATGTTTATTTGTATGTATAACAAACATTATTTGAAATAATTAGATTACATAAATAGTTTTTATTGTAAAAACTAGTTATTAAATAGTAGGTAACCGAGAATAGTAAACGAACCAATTAAATATTCTTAGTCCATTAATTAGTAGACCTGTGATCTGTGTTCGTAGATAATTGTTAAAAAACTAAACAATCTTATCTTCGTGTCAGATATAACATGTCGCAACTCGTCACAAATAATACCAAACAGGTTCTCTCAAACAATAAGAAACAGGTTCAATGATGTTACTTACATTGCTAAATATTTTTATCAACGACAGCTTCCTAATGATCGAACTTTGATCGGTCTCCTTACAAGCTTGCAAATTACTATGTTGATTTACATATTGGTTTTCGTTTGGTTTCACCACAACGGTAGTAAAATCATTATATGTAGTAGGCACGTTACTTGCGTTAGAAAAAAGATTATGGATATGTAATGAATATAAGACGTACGTACCATTATTATAAACGGACTTGTTAAAGTAGTCATTATGTTTATAGCTGTTTTGGAAAATATTTTGTTAAATAATAGACACGTACTTCTGCGTTTCATTAATTGCATTTTAATAAATAATATCTATTGATTTTAATTTATGAAACAACTTTATTCTGTCTAATCCAAAAGTTATCTTATTAACTTATTAAGCAAACAATTGAAAAACTTTCCTTACCAATATTTATTTCACGGTGTGCTAAGTGGAGCGGAAATGTAAATCAGATAAATATTTCAGGGCCGATGAAGTGTTCGTAAATTGATAATAACCAATTTAAGATTGCGAAAAGAAGGTTAGTTATAATATCATTTCTAAGGGAGGCAGGCCTTGAGAGTGAAGGGATCCCGAGAAGGACGACGCTGCTGGTGGGTGGCTGCATACCGTCGCAAGCGGAGGAAGTTACGGGATGAGACACTCGTCAGCATAGATAATTATGTTCGCAGACGGCGCCGCTGGAGAGCATCTGTGTTTGTTGTCACCTGTGAGATTTGGATTTCTCCAACAACTAAGGGGGTTTTAGTGGGTAAAACTTCCACATAACCTGGTGTCTCTCCCAAGGCACCGCGGTATATTTTTAAGGTTTCTCCCCGTCACTAAAAAAAGGCCTCGAGAGTATAAGAGAAACAGTTTTTTTATGCTTTGCAATGCTTGCATAAATTCCTTCGTCTCTATTGCCTATATGTATATACCTATATATTATATATTAAATATTATAATACGTATAGTAGGTATTAGATGGTTTTCAACATTTTCTTGCGTTCACATCCAAGCTTTTTTGTTATTATTATAACAGCAATGCAATTATAAGTGATTCGCGTACAATCAATCCTTGCAATTAATAATAAAGATCTTGATCTTCTCTTGGTCAGTTTATCAATTATTTGTTTATATGTATGAGTTACACAGCCAATCTCGGTCATCAGAAGCATACTAATGGCTTCTTTGATTAGTGTTTACCAAGCTGGTTTGTAGCCAAGTGTTGTTCTATTTACAGATTCTCACGACATGGTGCTAAGGTTTAATAATGCGCCTACTGAAAACCACACGGATGATGTTGGTTCAAAAACAACATTTCGTGTCCTCAATTCTCAGGTATCGTCCAGATAAAATATAAATGATGCTACTGATGTAGGATGGTAAATCTAGGTGTATGGGTGTCTTAAAAGACTTATTTTAAAGTGGTAATTACAGTGTATAAGCAATACTATTGGTGGAAATGCAGTTGACATAACATTTTTTGTGTAAATTTGACATGGTTAGTGACAATCCTCTTTTTAAGCAGTCTTTGAGGGTTTCGAAACAGGCTTCAAACTATTTGGATATTGAATATGCACAAACTATTACCTATATCGTAAGCGAAATTAGGGCGCAAAATTTTCCCCGCAATTGGGTAATCAATTGGACATAGCTAGTATGGTATAAATGGTTTCGTGTTTTAGGTTGTTACAAAACCTGAATTCAACTTTCTGGAAGATTCATTAT
This sequence comes from Passova gellias, assembly GCA_018249975.1. Classification (NCBI taxonomy): domain Eukaryota; kingdom Metazoa; phylum Arthropoda; class Insecta; order Lepidoptera; family Hesperiidae; genus Passova; species Passova gellias. The sequence goes on from DWUN01000994.1 coordinate 9,819, forward strand.
ATAAGGAAGTTTCGATTCTTATATGGGATCCCAGTAATTACTCCTCTACTCTTGAAGACTGGTACAAGCATCCGGACTTTCCACTGTTTCCGGTATACAAAATGTAATGAAAATCGAAAACTATTTATTAGTAGTCAAATTAGTTTAACATTGTATATATGAACGACTAATTAAAAAATATTTGATTCACAGGCTACTTCAGAATCAAAACAATCCTGATGTCCATCTTCTTAACCCTCATGTGCTATGGGATTTATGGGCAGTACTTCAAGACTCGTCTCCTTATCGTCTGAGGAGAAATCCTCCATCGTCTGGATTTATTGGTTAGTATTTATTACCTACATACTTATAAAACCATGTTATTTATTAAATGGTATTTGAAAAGATTGAGACAGCAGAAATCATATAACTGGCCAGTATCAAAATGATCATAAATTGCATTGCAAAGTAATTATTTTTCAATTATACTCTAAAGGTCGTCAAAGAGTCGTAATAACTGTTTATATTTGTACTGCGTTGCAGGACGCACTTGCGTCGTTCGAGAGTTAATAAGGGTTATAATAACGTGATAATTACTGTGGTATTTGTTCAGGTCTCTGGTTCGCTCTCCACCGTTGTCGGCGGGTTCGTATGTTCGAGTACGTGCCATCTGTTCGCGTCACACGTCGATGCCACTACTATGTTTCACGGAACGATACTGGGTGCACGCTCGGAGCTTGGCATCCCTTAGCTCAAGAGAAAGCTCTGGCGGAGCGAGTCAGAGACAACTCGGACCTTGATGTGTTCCAGAGAGGTTTCATCGATGTTCCTGGCGTCAAAAGCTTTAATTGTTAGATAATGATGTACCGATATCATGTAGTCCAATATCTTATCCGTGGTAGAATAAGTTTTATAAGAAATTTTGCACATGTAGTTTTCTTCTAAAACAGTTGTGACAAATACTTAGAATAAGTCTTATTAATGCCTAGTTACATTTTATAACTGAATGTTTGTGTACTTCATGAAATTACATAATATGTAGTAGTACATATTATAGAAACGTAGACATTCAGAAATATGTTTTAACTTCCATATATAAAATGTTTACATAGCTACTACCTAAAGATATCGTTTGATTAGTTAGCTTTGTTACGGATGACGGAAAATGAGACTATTATGTATTATAATTATATTGAAGGCTGCTTATTATGAGTTTTATAAACGATTAGATTTCCAGTTAAGTGTACAAAGTGGCCAACAACGCCATATTCTGACAATACATAGAACGTTAGTAAGTAATCATACGAATTTACAATATTATCTTGTCTTAAAGGTCTGTACAAAGACAACTCACACGTTTTGTAGATGCTAATATGTAAACTAAATCTAAATATTAAAATATCAAGATCTTTTTTAATTTGTACAGGGATATCCATTAGGGTAGAATAGACTTTTGTATTGCTTCCAAAAAATAAATCGACTTTATAAATTAATCGGTTTTTTTTATTTTAAACAAGCAGTTGTAATTTGCCTCAGTAATAAATCTATAACAATAATCCTCAATAATAAATTATTAATAAGCTTTTGCTTACGTATTTGCTAGCGCAGAAATCGGATTTCTAAAAACCAATAAATGCATTAATTGTTTTACAAACCAAGAACGTTAATTTAAAATTTCATCCGTTTAACTTCTAAACGAATTTTCATACAACCTTTCTACCCAATATAGAGATTTAAAACAATATTGCTTCAATTACGGTGGGGATTTCTTTTGTCCATAACGTTCCAGAGTGGTTAACGTGACGAACGTATGGAGTAAGCCATCCCGTAAAGGCTGTAAGCATTTACATCGGACTCAAGAAAAAATAAAAATAATTTTAAGCAAATTTTCGAATGATAAAGAGAAGAAGGGCGGCCTGCCTATAACATTTGTATGCTAAGTTGTAACTTTCATTTTATGGGTTTTGTAATTCTTGTTAAGGCGTAATCAAATTTATCTACTAATTGCATATTCGTTTGATTTTTTTTTTTCCAATTGGTTACAAATTTTTAATTATAACATTGCAAATAATCCAGTGAGTAAGTACTATGTATAATGGAGTACCTATATTTCTAAATGAAAATGTAATATCAAGTTACTGTATCTCCTTACGTTAGCTACACGTTGTTTATAAATGTAAGAAAGGTGCTTGCAACTATAATATGAGTAGATACTCTATTTGAAGCCTAACATAAAAATACGGATTAGAAGTCTTTCGTAGAAAATAAAAAACGTGCACAATGTTCTTTAAGGTTATTAATTCTCTATTACAATAAGTAGCTGGTTAACGACAGTACTATTAGATACTTCTATCTTAACAGGAACAAACATTTGGAAGTTACATTATGTGGTCCGAGTAAGGCCATGTCGGCCATGAGGTGCCCTTGCCGTGGTATCTCGTATTTTTAGCGATTTGCTAGTGTAGCGATCGGTGGGTGCTGCTAGCATACTGATGGCAGCTGTGCTAGTCAACTGGTCCATTAGCGATTCCGAGCGGGCGCGCGGAATTAGCGCGACATCCGATATGTGCGCCGACGGACTCGCATCAGCTTTAGGTATCGCCCGGTCATTGCGATCGAACGTTTCCTCCTACCACTTCTCAGTTCTTAACTCAATGGATACAGACCATTCAAATCACGAATGTAAAGCCTGTTTATATTTCTATAATTACGCCACACTTACATTCCGATTGCCGACCCACACCACCCGGCGCTAGTGAAAATATCACGTACATTTGAAGTTATATACACGCGGAATAATAAGATTCTCCCTTGGACTTTAGTTACTTCGTTAGTGGATGCCGGGCGCGAGGTCAACGGCTCCCATTTCTGAGTTATTTCGCAGAAAGACGGGAATGTGAATTCGCAACGTGATGAGTGTACGCCATTTGGCTGCACTAAGGCACTAGGTATTCCACAAATATGTGAAGGTAATTCAGTCAGTGTACTAGGAAGCGCTGGACTATTGCCTATTGGAGCCCCGCCTGGCCCTCCGCCAATGATAATAGATAGTGCCTTCTATTGCTTATTAATTACGAGTATAGTGTTGTTATAAACTTCCACGTCAGAAAGCTAGCACTGCATGTTGGATACGCTGTAGAAAACTTACTATTGTACATTCTGTTCTAAGTTTAATGCAATGAGGACTTATTTGGGTTTAATTAGTTAATTTTCTATATTGTAACAACGCTCTTGCCGCTTCTTCACACACCATATATGTATGAATGTATAAATTAAATACACTATGTATCTAATACAATCTAAGTATACCTACTTTATTTTCAATAACAAGATCAGATAATTTTCTCTTACAACTGTATAATAGCAATTTACTTTTGATAAAAAACAAAATATAATGTAATTAATATGTGAAAATTTCGATTTTCTCTGATCAATACGTATGATGGTGACTCTGTATCTGTTAGTATTCGATAAAAATTAGATGTTTTATAAAACGAGAGATGCAAACAATCACTTTAAATTAACCACCGCACGCGTGGATATTTGAAACCGACCCGAACCCTACGACGGCTTAAAGCTACAAGAGTGGGTTAGTTTACCTAGTACCTATTCGTTTTTAATTCGTCTATTAATTAGATTTAATCGGTTACAATGCTACGAATATTACCTACTTGGTAAGGGCTACGAACTAGTATTAGCAAGTGGGAAAATAGATAAGTATTCTTAGTTATAAATAGGCAGGTTTAGTTATACCAAGTTCTGGTCTGAACCACTAACTCTACCCTTTGTGTAATTAGGACGAGTCTCATGTGCGCGCTTGTGAATCATGAATACTTATTACCTGATCGGAACAATTGACGTACTGCTGGTTAAGGAAAAGCCGTTAATTTGGAGAGGATATTATATATTGAACAATGCGTGGGGCTTTCGGCATGTACATAATTATTAGTCATATAATTTTGAGAAATCATACCATGACGGAAGGAAGACTTAAATGCCTAAATATTAGGTGAATAAAACTTTCAACCGTGTTTATAAATACATCCATACATGATTAAGAGTAAACCTTATATGAGTAGGTATCACTGCGGTCAGGTAATGAGGTTAAAATTAAAGTATAAAGTTAACATTAAAATAGCAACATAACGCATCGTAAGTTATTAATGTTGTGTAATGTTCACCATTTTCAGATGTCCCATGTAGCCATAGCCATAACCCACTTTAACCATCTAGACGTCCCAGGCGAGTCAGCCATTTTGCGCCCTATGATTATACATACAATAATACATAACGAAAAAAAACTAGTTTCAGTTCTGAAAAATTGCTTTCGGCACTTGCGTCAATTGCATAAAACGCAATGTAATCTTTAATTTTTAGTTTTTATTAAGTATTGTTAAAATATTGGTACTGAATCATACGACTGACGAGTCATCGTTGTAAAACGTCCCATGAAAAGTTTATTAAACGTTGTACTAACTTAAAATATATTGTTCTGAGGATTATTCATTGTTTAATTGAGGTCACACGCTGACCGCTTCAATAAAGCTTTTCGTTCTTACTAATAGTTAAGAGTCTGAACGCAATGTGCTCCAATTAAAGCAGATCGCTTCGCTTACTTAGAACCGTCCAGCGAACACCACGCTGACTCATTGTTTTGCTTACACATTTCTAGGCCGACGCAAGAATTACAATTTTCGATAATTTCTTTACAAAATGCTGTTTCCCGCCACCTACTATGTTCTAATGTAACTACTAATTTTCTTTTTGTAGCAAAATAAAATACCTTTTTTTGTATTCTATGAGAGTAGCGAACGAGCTGGCAGCAGTCACGAGTGGCCGCTCCCGTCCATGGACATCTGTAAACGACCCCTAATAGGGCTGTAGCGATGGGACTATTAGTTTGAATTCAGTTAATAGGTGTTAATAAGAATTAGTTGGTAAGTATTCGTTAGTAATGGGACTGCAGGAATGGGACTGTTAGTAATATTAGTCCAGTTAGTATTTGTTAGGATAAGTGCAGTTAGTATTCGTTAGTATTTGCCCTATCAGAGGTCAGTCACAGATGCATCACTACTCTTGAGGACTGAGATGGTCACCTCTGGTATACGCGTGGACCAGCATCTACACCCTTCAAACCGAAACACAAATGATAAAAAACAATTGCTTCACGGTAGAAATAGGTTCTTCGGGCGAACTGTATACACCTCATAAACCACCACCTTTCCGGTTACTGTAGTCCGCGGATGTATCGACTCTCAAATAGGACCCTAAACGAAATTTTTAGCGAGCTTCAAAGAATACGTGTAAATTATCTGCGCACGTCACTTAGGTATACAGTAAATTCGTAGTAGGATTCGACGTAGATAAAGAGAAAATTATGTATACTTAATAAAAGTGTGTCATCTACTCCACCTCAAACCTAATTAGAATCTAAATTTGTGGCATAATAAATATAAGCATTATATTAATATTTGATATATTTATAAATAAGAATAAATGTAAAAAATAAGATATTTAAATATGTAAAAATAATTAATGTAATTGTGTAAAAAAGAAGATTAAATGTTACACAAAATAAAACAACTCAGTGTGTCAAGAAGACTAACTGGTCCACTTAACGTATGAATCTAATCACAGGAAGGTGATACATTGTACCAAATTTTACTAACGGCGAAGAATGAGTCATCGCGGCTCTACAGAACCATTTATTCATCTCTTTATGTAATAGAACTGTTACAAAATTTACAGTTACAGCTTTCAACGTAATAAGCACAGTCTCTTTGTTTCAGCTATTGAAATGCTGAAAAACAACGATACAAAATACTATTGTGACCGTTTCGAGGCCGCCTCTCCAATGTTCGAATCGGTGATGTTTTATGAAGAAAATGAAATGTTGTTGTTTCACAAACCTGCGTTTATATTAACAGTTCTTTTTGAGGTTTTCTAAATATTCTACTCCCTGTTAAAAGTTTTTCTTATAATTTAACTGCATTGTTTTCTTAATCTAACAGATTTGTTAAAACCAATTTTTAGACAGCTCACACACCGCCTTCTGATCCTGAAACAGCTCGTGATGGTAACCATAAAGTTGGTAAAAACACATCTAATACATATTTATAACTACATAAGTACCCACATAGGATTTACACCCAGATCGAACCTACAAACTTAGCAGTTCGGGTCACCACTGAAGTAAGAGCGCAATTATTAAATTTAAAATGGTACTTAACACTGAAATTAAGTTTTTTTTTCATTGAATTACATTGTACTATAAAATTTACTAATGCGTATTAATACGTTACTAAATAAATAATTCCAGTTCTATTATTTAATGAGATCAATCTATAAACATTGGAATCAATTGCCGACCACTTGCCTCTTTTGCCATTCAAGTGATTTTCGCGTTAAATATTACTACGGTGTATATGAGGTACTCAAGGTACTTGTTAAATCCACGTGTAAGTCCGAGTAAACGGTGTAATTATTATCATAACTCTACGTATAAACGCACGGAGCGCGTTCGTTCATGTTATGTCAAATAAATTATTGTTAATTAGAAGATAAACTACTAGGGAAAACTTTGTAATATAGTAAAAGACATGTTCTTCTTTTAAAACAATTTATTGCGTCGGTTAGTCTGTAACCGCGTTTGACGTAGGTACTTATTCGCAAATTATTTACGTATTACAAGTAATGTGTTATTAATTGGTCTATTTCATGAATCATTTTACATCCGTTACAATTTTCCTGGAGAATAAAGAAGCACTTAGCTTCATTCAAGTGATAAAACTTTTCAACAGTGGGAAATTTTTCCATTAATTTCCAAATTATTATCGACATAATATAAGAATTGTACTTAGAACGCGATTTGCTTAATGTTTAATATATGGTGGCTTAATAATGGTCACGGTATTCTTTACGCCAATTGTCAGAATTGCGTTTACATTTTTCCACGATTCCAATTGTGTTGAATAAGGGTGAAACCACCGCAATTTTTTTTTGCGAAATGACATCTTTGTAAAAAGAAAAACGTGTGTGGTTGTCCTTCTACGAAGTCATATCATATCGCATCATGGTGTAACGTATGTACACATAACTTTATCGTATTAAGAAATAACGTAAATAAGTACAACATAAAAGTTTAAATATTTATTGTTGTTAGTAGGCATGGAATAGATGCACAGTGAACTTCGTAAAAAGTAACGCAATTTATTTTGAAGGCATGTTAGATTTATGGGCATTGTTATAATGATTTAAGTAACTTTTCTGCATTTAAGGAGTCATACCTCTTAAAACATTCTCTGCACACGTTGATTTGAATAAGAATCGTTGGATGTGTGTTATTACTACGAGTACATATTCGCGGGTGGTTTACGACCGAATCTGGAATTCGATAGCTTGGACATTTTTTGTGTATTAAAAAAAGTTTATTATGAATGTAAGTATTTACTCAATGTCATTTTAAAGCACACACAAGTAGTATAAAGTAGGTCCGAAATTCAGAAACAAACCTATTCTTTTAAATTTCATATTCAAAATGGCTATTTTTTTAATAATACTAAATTCTTTTTAACAATCGTGAAATTTTTAAACATTAGACCAAATAAAAACAAATTGACTGTACTCGCTTCGGCAGTACATATACTATACTACTGTTGAAATCTTACAAAACTTAAATATAGGTACGTGTTAAGTACTCATAACAAAAAAGTTATACCATCTGTAAATAGTATCAGATGTAAATATTATTAAGTTCACATTAAATCCATTGATTCGTTCAACCGAAATCACATTTTAGTGACAACTGTGCTTAAGTTGAAAAACCTCGGTTCGTGATGGAATTCGGTACCATTTTTTGTCCACAGTGCTCCTGACATCAGTTTACACATTCAGTTGTTTTTTCTCTGTGACGTTTACTTTTAAGTATGTTGTTGGTGATTCACATGAGTTTTATAAGTTGTAGAAGTATCAATGGGACATGTTAAGTATCAGATGTTAAAAGTACACGTGAAATTTACGGGAAGGTAGTATTTAAAAAGGCCACTGATAAATATGTTTGTACAATTTTGAAAGATTTTAATAGTATTTAACAGAATTGGATATTAATTCATGAAAGATAAGGCGTGTTTAAAAATTAAATCACACGATGTGAAAATCTTGTATAGCTATAATAATATTGCAATCACCTAATGTTTAAAATTACACGTACTTTCTGATATTATTCGCACTTCTCCGCGCCAGCCTTCGAGAAATTGAACTCCTCAGATGATTAAACATGTATTGACAGCGAGCAGCGTTTATATTCAACAATTTCGTGTAGTACGAAGAAACGGGCGACAATCTACCTGAGCCTATAAGGATAACAAGGGGAATTCCTTACGCTATGGACTCTATGGCGTTAACAAAGTTGTAAAGTAAAACCTAAAACATCCAAATGTTTCTATTTAACGCTCATATACTCGTCTATAAGGAGATTCGTTTGTAAATCTTGCCGGTCTGACTTTTACATTTTGTTTCTATTAAGAAAACACCAGTTAACAGGTAAGTACAAGAAAACATCAGACAGAACATGTTTACACCTATTTCTGCTGTAAAACAATTTTAATTTAAAAAATAATGTTTTCGAATTACGGCAATGGTCCACGTTTATACTAAAGGAGATCATCACTCTTCAGAAATAGCAACACGTCTGCAGCCAATTCCATAGGATATAAAAAAAAAAAAACGTAACATCACGCCTGTAATCCCCGAAGGGGTAGGCAGAGGAGTGTAGTACACCCCCACATTTCA
>DWUN01000995.1:0-18582 GCA_018249975.1 Passova gellias
TGTACATTTTTCACACATTTTTTTACCATTTACCGTACGAATACTTTGTCGCTAGAGGTTCGTGCTAGGGCCACAGAATTGTCAAATATACGTACTTATAAGAATATTTATTTATAAAAATGTTCGTGATTAGCAATAATAATTATTTGTGATTTGCATAAATTTGAGATGTTTTTATAATATATAATGCGTATAGTGATGTGATTAAGGCAGCGTATAAGTAATGAGGTAAAAAACATAAAATACAAACTGTACCTTGTTAGTAATTTAGTTTTAAACTTAATTTCGTTTGTAATGAAAAATATAAATAAAAGCTTTTGTTTGTAAGTGCGCTCTTCCGCGTAACGCGTAAGTGGCGTTGCTGTGGATTACATAACAGAACGGCAAAATCATATTTTCATTTACCATCAAAACAACCAATTATAGTACTCTATATTTATGTTTATGAAGTAAATTTTGTGGATGGAAACATTTTTTAAACTTATGTCGGAACTATATTATCAATATTTTCATGAATATTTAAGTAAAAGCTATAACCTCTCCTTTTTATTTTGATTGATAGCTCAAACTATAATTTGCCCAACAGGATCTTGCGAGTCACACTTCATAATCATAATGCATGTTGTTTATAAAACAATAAATTATCCCAAAACTTACCGCCGAAATCGTAATTATATAAAATGTTATGTCTTTCTGGCCTGTTTATTAAAAAAACTTAAGATTTATCTTCACTCTATATCTGGATGGGATAACTGTGAATATAGTTTTTACTCCTGCTTAAAAACATGAGTGTTCTAAAAAATTACCTGCTTTTGTAATTCCTCTTTCCTGATACAGCATGGGAGTTTTGTTAAGTGACAGTTACAATTTCGGCCGTTATAATTGTATAGAATTGCTTTGTGAAGCTCACGAAATAAAGAATGGAACAAGAAAACTATTGAGTTTATTGAGTAAAATATTTGTTTGATAGCTAACAACAAAAAATCCAATGGATTACGCTTTCAGTATTTTAAATTAGATTATGTTTCTTCCTTTAATTCATAATCTAAATTTTTATAAAAATTATACTGTTCAATTTTAAATTAAATGAAATAAAACCGAAATGATAACAGATATTTCAAACTTTGCATGATAAAAGACAGAGTGAGGAGAAGCATAAAACATGTTGCAATGCTAAAACGTTCGACATAGATTATTTACCCATCATTAAAACTGATAGGATTTCAAATCGAAAGTCGTATCATTTAATTGATCCAATAACCGTTGAATATTAAACAACTGTATACGCATGGAGTGATTAAACACATGGCTATTCTAAGCAAGTCTGTCCTAGCCTTCGTACCTGCTTCGACCTCGGCTCCAGCGCTGAGAAAATCTTCGAAAACATAATCTATAATCCAACGGCAACACGTGCACGAAGCTATTATTGATTTTGCCGTTTTTTGTACAAAATTGCATGCCTGTCCCGCCTTGACATTGAAAAAATATGGACTGGGGTGAGTGTGAATGGGCCTTATTATAAGCTTGCGCAATGACATTTGGGTTTTTGTAGAAGGTTCTTAGTCGCGTGGCGACGGCGATGGAATGTGACGTCTCCTTGCCGCCATTGAACGTGGAAGGTAGTGTGATTGTTTAAATTACGCAAATAGCCCCATGTAAGGAATAAAAATATAACCCACTGGTCTTTTTAGCATTTTTCAACGGCCAAGCAAATACGTACACGAACCTGCAATTGATAGATGCGATACCGATAGTGCTCGGTTTGGTTATTTTAAATTTACTTATATAGACTTAATTGTATTCACGCAGGAACTCTATGAACGTCAATTGCACGTCACAGTGCAAATAAAACGAACAAACGCCGTAAATTCTTAGTACTTTAAAAGGAATCTTTGTTCAGTATTTACGGCAAGGACCTGAGTTTCTCGAAAGTAATAAATTGGTGTTTGTATATGACATAGGTACTTGTGGATAAAATGTAGACATTCTTGATTTAAACCGATATAAATACGTATATGAGGGTAATAGAATGATCATAATAATAATGTTAATCAGCTTTATATATTGCTTTATTTATTGCTTTATTTATTTATTTATTTATTATTATTCAATTTAGCTTTATTTATTATTATTCAATTTACAGGTTGTTTGATTTATACAAACAGGTAATTTTAAGAATATTTATACTGTGACGGTGTCCTGTCGTCATTAAGGCCCATTGTGCATCTATGTATGTCCATATAAATTTATTATTTCTTGTGCTATGTCCGATACATAGTACGCATGCATATATGTACATATTGTTATTCTATAGAGCAAATGCGATTAAAGTACTACAGTGTACACTATGTACATTATAGTGTTGATAACGTACTCTTCAATCTCATTGTCACTTTACCTAAAGCAGTTTACGTATGATGACATTTTATAACAGCTATGATAACGAAATTACAAGATGTTGTAGCGTAAGTAAGGTAACATACTCGTAATATGTGCATAGCAACAGATTTAATAATGGTGAAGTTTGTACAAACATTAGTATTATTTAATACAGGGAGATTCTCAAGATGATGGTGATTTCACATACTTTGCCTCAATATTTTTTTCATTTGACCGATCATTTGTATCAAACGCTTTCAAATTTCCAGCAGCAAGTAAAAACGTTAGTAACCAAACCAACAAAACCAAACAAATCCTATTTGGACGGATGTCAACTGACTTTCGACCCCTCAACCAGTGCCTCCCGGAAAAAGAGTTTAATGTTACATGTGATGGTATGCTATCCCTTCTAAGAAAACAAATAACTATTACTGTATTGACATTGTAGCTCACTTATTGTCTCACTTTCGTTTCCAAATCAATGTCACTTTTTTCGTGTGTCCATATTGAAGGCGATAATACATGGCGATAGTACATGTTTGTTAATTTTTATTTATGACAATCAGTGAAATTCCTATAGCATTCAAAATATAGGACTAAAAACAAACTGGACTGCACAAATGTCAAATATCTTGTGTCACTCTATCTTGTACTTTACTTCTAAACATACAAAATATATCCATTTACTTAGTGTAACTGCAGTGAAAACTAAACATAATAAAATAATTATTGTAGACATGTTAAGTTTTGTACTTAATCATTTCATAATTTAAAAGTTCTTGTAAATAGTATTAACATACAAAAGGTCCAAAAAGTGTCAAAAGAACACCAGGACCGCAAGATAGCGACTCATGGAGATAAGATTAGAAGATCCACCTCGTTGAAACACGGGTCCTGCGAGATAGGCGCCGCGGATTGAGGACGATGTCAAAATATTTAATATGTCATTCAATTTATTAAATATAAGACAGCTGATTGGTCGTGAGAACCGTATACGACGGAAATGACGAGAACTGTAATTGATACTTCAACATTTCAGAGAAGGTACGAGTACCTACTACTATAAACGTGACCTTGACAGCTGCTATGGTAATGTAGAATTTTCAAACTGTATATAGTTCATAATTCAGTGCCATTACATGAAGTCCTAAGTTCATTTATCTTGATTTCAGAAGATTCAAGAAAAAATTTTGAATTGATATTCTTGCCTTAGGTTGTCTACCTATCACACACTACTAACTGGAAACTCGAAAAAGCGTACTTCTGCGTTACCTTAAAATAAATAGGTAAATGTGGTTGCTAGAGTCAGAACAGTGACTATGTTCTGCGACAAATATAATCTAGGAGTCTTCAAAGCAAGGATTAATGTCTTTTTTCTAGACATCCGTCTTAGGAAACATCCACGCGTCACAAATGCTAGCATATCATTTAATTAAAAAACCTTAAACAGATATAGCTACATACTCGTATATGATTCTACTGTTCCTACTAGGTACTTAAGGTTTTTATTGAATTCTGCTGAATGGTCTAACTTTGGAATACAAACAAAATTATAACCGACACTAATAATTTAGACTAAGACTAAGACTCCTATAGATTTTTTTTATTTAGTGAAAAATGTCTTAGAATAAACTGCGACGTCTCTTAACAATAGCACAAGCAGCTATACGTGAAAGAATTAACAAAAAGTTAATTTCTTAGCGTAAAAAAACTGTAAGAATTATTTGAGACCCGTATAAAACTCTGCGCCCATAGAATGGGAGAAGTTACGATACTTTTGTCCAAGTTGCTAAGTAGTTATCTATAACTATATGTATGTTTAAGTGACAAAAAATCTTAAGACACAAATAATTCAAATAGGTAAGTACGCCGCTGCTATTTTTTGGCTTTAATGATATGTTTTATCTCCTAATTGTCAACTTATTCACCACCCCGAACTATAAGATTGATGGCATAATAAAACGCGTTTTGTGGCTATATTATTATTTTCTAATCTCCAGTTTTAATTTTATCTCAGAGGAACTTGTAAATAGATAACCTATCTTAAGACAAGATGGGGTTGATTGGCTGACCTGCTTTTTGTTCACTCGAGTTTCATATCTCCTGAGTAAACATTTTTTAGAGAAGTGGATGGGGAAGTGACACGGGAACGTCGGCGAATTTGACGCCCTATAACAGGTGGTGGCCAGCTCGAATACCTACGAGTTTCAAGAGCACTTGCGCACGGGTACCTCCCCGTCTTTAAGGGTTGTGTAGTGCACTGCACTACATTGCTCCTAAGAGAATTGTTGGAGACGAATTTTCACATTCCATCTAATGCTATACAATAGAATGCAAGCTATTATGATAGTTATATGTACAATTAGTAGTAAAAGTAATCATTAGTATGTTGAGGTGCAATTGCTGATCCAAAAAATAATAAATGCATAAAAATAAAGAAACAACGTAGATGCGACTGTACAGAAACAACGTATTGTCCTTTAAACTTTAAGTTAGATTATGATCGGATGTATGTATATTAAAGAGTACTTAATTTTACATGAACCAAGATAACAATTACTCACTTTGAATATTAGTATTTCCAATCGGGACATAGCATATTGCAGGTTTCCATTAGAGCTAATATTATAATTCCTTGCATGTATTTTTGAACTGATTCAACTAAAAATCAATCCAACGGTTTTCAATGAAACTGGTTTTTGAAATATTCCTTACGTTTCCAGAAATACTACAGGTTATACTATATTAAACTGTTAAAGTTTGACGCGCAATAAAGCGGTCGAGAACGGTTAGCTGTACATAATTTGAATAAAAATTATCTGGTATAATCAGCTAGCGACCGAGATTTTCAATAATCAAGAAGGCGTGTTACAAAGCGACCGATGAAAATCGTTATGCAATCACTACACCATTATAGTTAATAGTGAGGCAATAAAACGCTAGAATTTTAATAACGTTGATGCTCGACAGTTTTCCACGGATCGAGATTTTTATTTAAAAGCCCTAGACAGCATCCGCTTTGCACCGATAAATGCTCGAGATGAATGGAGCGGTGCGTGAGAGCACTATCTGATGGCAATGGCTGTGGCGCTAGGTGTCTTACAACTTTTTACTGGCAGCGTTACAGCGATGCGATCATGTATGCCACATGCCTACATGTCTATATGTCATTTTTATGACGTAATATTGCATTCAGAACAATATAGTGGACATGCTCAGCGAAGAGTTATAGAAGTGACATTCGGTTTACGAGGAGTTTGCTTTTGCAAACTTTTTGTCCGCACGTATTGTCGGTTACCAGTAAGTGATATTATCTAAGAACTTGACCTTTGGTAAGGTTAAAGTATTACTCATGGTCATAATGCGCGGAACTGCATGGAGGCGGCCATGCCGTCATTTACGACGACATAGGCTACGATAGTTTTATTTATTTAGCCTTAAGTCTTTTACATGATACTTACATATAGATGTAAGTATAGACACGGTGCAAATATATGTTGAAAGTTGCTATTATCTTTGTAAGATAAAATACGAACACAAGAAAATTGTTAACGCAAATATTTTACAAGTGATTATATTATTATACAATAGATACAATTGATATATAACACAATGTACAATATATAATTGTAATGCGGATCAAATACTTGTTATAATTTCACAACCGCTGCTTGTGGTTTCGATATAAAATAAACATCAATGTATGGTATTGAGGTCAGTCTTAGTTTAATGAGACTTATAAACAATATGTAACACTGACACCGTTAGACCTTGCCAGCAATATGTAAAATTAAGCAAAGACGGGTGCAGTCAGCACTTCGTTGGGTGACCGCTAGTGGAATATTTCACGAGTGTTTACGTACTACCACAGTCTAGGACTACACAAGTCATCACCATTCAATATTCACAGATTCGAAAGGTTGATGTCGGTAATCCTATATGTTACTATCAAAGTGCCATTATAATATGGATAGGAAGGTCTACTTCATTCTTAAGATTAGTAAATCATAACACAACGCAATGTCATTGAATGATTTTCCGAGCGAGCGCGTCTCGGACTACTGAACTTGTTTTTTTGTTCCCGTGTAAGAATTTGTTCCTGGTTGACGAGTGAAGGCACGCCGCTGTCTCCCATACACATACCGCTCCTTCATAAAATGTAAAATATTATCGATATCACTCGCATAACGCATAAAACAATTACAAATGCTTTAGCATCAGAACATTTTTTACTAAAAACCGGCCAGTATGAATGAATTTCATTCAAGTTCAAGTGTTCAACGAAGTTTCTTTCAGTTATGAAAAAGGCGCCATTGTAGTCAAACATAACGGTCGATGGCCATTAATCACCGAAAATACCGTTTTCAATTCATGATTACAGTAGGAAGCGTAATGAATATTGATTATATAGTAATTGCAGTGTTTCTGAGTATTTAACGGGGAACAATATTTTAATGGAGCCCCTCGCCGCCGCGTGCTCCATATTAAAACTGTTACAGCACCGGTCCTGACGGTCAATTTGAATTTTGATAACTTAATTAACTGAAGGCAGTTATGTAGTTTGAAATATTATTTAATGTATTTATAAAATTAAGTTGTATATTTTTATAAATGCAGCTAGACTTACAGTTATGATATAAGACCTTCAAATGTCTAAGTTTACTCTCAATTAACAGAAACATTTAGATTTTGAACAAAAATGGGCACATTGTTGAATGGCAAAATGTACAACAATATCACGTCCGAAGTTTCGAAAGACTGTTTGTTACTTTAAAATAAACGTTCGTTAATCCAGTTACTAGTCACGAGCGCTAATGCGTGAAAGCCTTAAGTTTCGTATCTTCTATCAAGCAGTTCAGTAGCTTTAGTGTTCATACAAAAAGTCGTCCTACTCACACTTATTCATGTAAACTCATTCTACAGCATGTAGATGGGATCACTAACGCTAAATTTAACTTGAGCCGCGAACAGACGTGTCGGCAGCTTTTCGCTGGACTCGTGACTTCGGGGAACCTATAGCCCATTGTCATGCCTGTTAAACAGTCTACAGTTACACTTCATGCCACATTACTAATGTTTCCTTTGCACATGACTTTTTTCAAAGCGGGCTTTACGCAATTTTCTCTGCTTCGAATGGACAATAAGTATCAATGTTTATATTTGAAGGAACCAAGCAATTCCATACAATGTTTTAATATAAATTGCTTTAATCGTTTTTAAAATTGAATATTAAAAAGTTTTCTATAATTTAATTGATAGTTCTTATTCATTTCAAATAATTTTTTTTCAGATTTTGAAGTTAGAATTAAAAATTATATGATTTTCATTTCATAGTTTCAGTATTAAATAATATTGCTAATATTTATGTACAAATAAAACTAACTTTTAGTACATTATAAACGCGTTTAATGTTGCATTGCTGAACTCGATTTCTTTTAGAGCGAATATAGTGAAAGCAACACCCATATTCCAATGTGGGTGCCAGATCATCAGTCGTAGAGAACGATATTAAGAAATCGTCCAGTTATATAGGTATTTTAATAATGATTTCTCCTGATGGCAAGTTATAATTAGTTTTAATACCGTAACCCACTTATGTCACACATATTCGAATCTAATTCGACATTATACTCGTAAATAAGTTCACGTAGCAACTACTAAAAATGAACACATAAAAAATGTCAGTCACACATTAATAAAACTATTAATTTAACGGAAAACTATCATTTCCGAGCCTTGTCGAGATTCAGCGGCAGCCGACGTGTAATATTTTATATTCAGTCAAACGGACCACCACGTCGAAAATAAGACGTCAGGCAAATTGAATCGGATCAAAAGGAATGAAATCTCGGGAAGGTATTAGATTCGACCGTTTCTGCGCGATTCGAATAAATAATTCCAAATACGCGAGCCTGCTTTGATATTGTTTATACCGAGCTGAATGATCTGACAGGCTTAGGCTTAGCTCTACAGGTTGTTCTTAAAAGTAGAGATAAAATATTATGCAATATACATAATATTAACAATGTACCTTTATTTTAATCGTTTATGTGATTACTTAAATAAATTACAAGTTGTGCATTCAAAGTACTACCTTCATGTAAAAGACTTCAATCTGATTAACATAATCGTCATCAGAAAATTTTATTTATACATGCTTCACTTTCGGAAAATATTTTATGAGTGTTACGGAAACAATATGTAAATTTTTACATACAAAATCATGGAAACCAGGCCAGATCAAACTGGTAGTAAACAAAATTTCATTTATTCAATTCAACGATATTCGTTATAAAACATGTCGACTTTCTAACTATGCAATGAACGAACCGCAAGTCAACTCTATATGTAAATTAAATGAAAAATAGATCATTTAAGAGTATAAATTAATATGAGATTTGCGTTTACACTTATGATGTACTGCCATTATAACTGGAAAAAACGTTTAAAGTGTAAAACATAACTGAAATGCGCTAGGTTTAGCAATGAACTGAGTAAAAAAATACAAGCTTTTAGCCACGATCTGAGTAAAAAACTGTCTAGAAACCAAATGGTGACTATGAAATATTGTGACATAAATTGCATATTAATTGGACGACATATAATTAGTTTACACGATTTAATACTACTTATAACCGATAAAAATAGCCATAAAACAGCTAATGGACTCTAAATCGCTATCACTTGTGACAATAAAGAAAAAACTTAAGAACGATTATAGTCATCGAATTGGAAATTGTAAAGAATTACTTAAATTAATTTCTCTTAACAAACTTAAGTGACAGTATTTTATTATAAAGTGATTTATTTCCTAATATAATTATATTTATATTATTACCACGCATTACAAAATTGACTACAAAATACTGGTAATAATTGCATAAATTATTAATTACATCGAAGTTGAATTTAATATTGTACTGTTATAGACCATAACGTCATGGGGGATATTATTTTAATCGATGAAATAAACTCATAGATCAATTAAAAATATTTTTCAAAGGGTCAATATTCAGTTTCCAATTGATTTATACCGTTTTCGGAATTAGGAGAGAAATAAAAAAACGTTTGACGCGGCATCGTAAAGATATAAAATGTAATTAGTAAACAGCATAAATGAATATGCATATAAGTTTACGACTTGATATTTGAACATTTAATCCTAAGCTCAATTTTTAAGTAAAAATTCAATAAATGTGTAAAATTACTCGTTGGTTGTATCTTGTAAAAGTGGTTAATATATTTTATTCACTATTTACGTTCTTTTTAAATCCCGAATATATGTAGGTAACGTAGGTATTAGTGTTGCCAGAGTAATCATAATAATATTTATAATCAAATATATTAATTATGTATGTTCGCACACTTGGTAACTAGTAAAGATTGACTAATTCTGTTATTTTAAAAAATAATAAAGAAAAACTTTATGATATCCAGAAAAAAACACGCTTAATCCTACATCTTAAGCATAAATCGATGAAGAGCCCCCCGCTCCCTACATACTTGCTCCGGTGGTCCAATCATCAAGATGATTAAATTGGGATACTGACTGGTATAACATGCAAAATGATATACAATGAACTAAGTCCGATCTCGTATAATGAAGCAATCAAATAGTATCCATTGTAATTCCGTTGTTGCTGAACTTTAGTTGTAAACGCAAACTTTCACGTTTACTAGTGAATCGTTACCAAACATGTAGTTCGTAAGTATTAATAAATAGCTAGAGCACACTACATATTAATCATGTTTAGTTGTTGAAAATTCATAGGAACAGTTTTAACCTTTTTGATTTTAAATGAGTTACTTAAATAAAACAAAAACATTATTTTGTCTAAGTACACAAATTTGAAATGCTCAATTTTATTCTGGTGCTCCTAACACTCGTGATAACAACAGATAAACTTAAACTTTTACGTTTGCCACGTTTGTAGAACAGACTTAGTTTATAGCCCTTACTTTGCATACCCTTTGCAGGATGTTTACTACGACAAAAACTTGTTGCATTTTAATATCCTTCTCGAAAGCAGACATTCGACGTTTCGAAGAGAATTGAACGGAAGACGTATTTGCAAATTGAACTTAAATTTCCTAAAAGGGAGAAACATTTGACGGAAATTAAATATGTAGGTACTGTCTTTTTAAAGAGCACAGTAACAAAATTTACCTTGGTAATAATTGCAAAATATGTATACAAATCATTTAAATCTTAGCACTAGATAACGCTAATACTCTCCAATCCTCTATTGCAAACATAATCCCCAAATAGACACCGTCGACTTACAGAATCAGTAGCACTCAACGCTGAGCTATAAAGAACCAGTCGGAGAGATGATTTAAATCATCACCAATATTGATTTACTCGATCTCGCAGCCGATATATATTAATATCACCGAGCGCCCGTCCGCTTATATATTTTATATTCAAGACATTGTCGATACGGTGGCTTTGTTCGTACAAAAATGTATAAGTTAGATGTCCGTCCATTGTGCGAACTACAAAGCGAGGTATTTTATATCTATCATAATCTGACGTGTGGTGGAATGTGTCGAAGCGTTAAAGATTTATATCAACGCTCATGATTGTAAGCCAAATTTTATTTATTGTACAGTTTTGTTATTAAATATGGCATTAATTATGTTTGACATAATAGTTAATTATTATGTCTCATTAAGGCAACTACTTTTACGCGATTGATGTTTAAGTATGAACTTGCGTTTCCAAGTTAACTAAAGAGTTACACTACTACTATTTATTACTTAGCTATACTACTACTACTACTTATTACTGCTATTATCAGAACACGGCTGCAGTAAACCAAATCATAATAGTATCCCCTTAAATTAGGCCAACAGACGCAGCAAGTCTTTACAATTGCCGTCTGTTTTCTTATGAACAATACGGAGATCTCGAAAATACGTACAAATGCTTTTTACTCTTAAAACAATGTCGCAGGCAAGTACGTTGTAAATTCCAGTAGAAAATATTATATCTTAACTTAGGAAAAACAGGAATCAATGTGATAAGCGCCAACAATAAGTCTCTACAAATTTACATGATTTAATAGACGCCTTATTCCTTATGACCGATATTTTTATTATTATATTTTTACGATAAGTACATCTTATAAAATATAAAACATGTACGTAAGTAAGCAGGAATTACTTTGTAAATTTGAATATGTATTATATATATGGCTTTATCCCTAATATTATGTAATCAGGCGCTCAATAAGATCATAAAACGTATGTACAATGTTTTATTTATTGTTTAAGAGCTTTTGCAGTCTACGAGCGGCAAAGCACGGCCCGCTCTGGATAGCGGTCACTTGCTTTGTGCGGCATCTTTACTCCTTACTGTCACACGGTACCACTAATTTTATTTATTGACATCTTTTACAATTCATAAAGTTGTGGAATGGTTCGTGTTTGACATTTGTGGGCGGTACACTTAACGGATCACGTACCTACCTAATCGATTTTATTCCTTTAGGTTCATTCTTAATTCTTTCTATGACTTGGCGACACCCAGGCAGTCTAAGCAGCAGTAACAGTACCTAATTGTTAGAGATAATTAAATTAACTGCATTTACAAAGAAACATATTTCATTGTAAAATCTATTATAAAATCTAGTACTTTTCTCGAACATTTTCGAACCAAAAACTAAAACCAATAACGGTTACATTACATCATTTCACGTGCTTTACACCCCGAAGTGATATTAACACCTTGTACTGGGTCAATAAGATAGATAATATAACCCTATTACCGCACTATCACCTTGGTCAGTGACTGGCGACTTAAAACAGCCCTTAGAATACAATACACACGGTCGTCAAGAACTACGAGCAAGTGATTCAATTGACAGAAAATATGTAACAATGGATTTTTAAAGAACATTAAAACGGTACCTATAACTTTAATATATCGATCCTCATACTTAAACATGCTATTTCATTAATACGGCCACAAATGGAAATCAGTTAGTGTCCACCACCACAATGCATCATCTTAACGATACAAGCGCGATAACAACGCGCAAATATGAAACACATTGCATCATTATGTAAATAAATTTAAATCATTGCAATAATTACATTTTCGTTCAACAATATAGGAATAATGATTTTATCAGATTCACAATTAAAGTCCATTGTTCGAGTTCCAAACTTGGATATGTGCACGAACACCAGCAAATCCCTTTATTAATATAAGATATGGCAACGTTCGTTTACATGTGGTACAATTTATTCTTTCATTTTCATTAAGAGGTACAAAGAAGTATAGTTACTGTTGTTGTTACGACCTGTTAGAATTATTTGACGGGCTTTTCATCTATGAACCACATTCCTAACATCTGCCTAACCCGTGCATGCGTAATCAAAATAAAAATATTATTTTAGTAGATTTATTCGATAGTGACCGGCAGATGTGTCGGCGCGCGCTCCTTACTCTCTATTTTTGTTGGTCCTTCATTGTATTTGGGCAAGGGTCTCAGAGGGTCAATATCCACTAGGGCTTCCGTTCGATATTCGGTTTATTTCTTGTTTTGTCTGTAAACATCTTAAGTATTCGCCGTCAATCATTCGGAAGGATTCGGCATTCGCCAAAATGCATTCGTTACCATTCATCCCTTTAACTAAGCCAGAGTAAGTGGTTTGTTTCTTGTAAATGATTTATATCAAGTGGACAGTTGTAATATGATTTTACGATTATTGATTTGATTTGCATGTGATCAATATAAGCACGATATAAAGGATGATACCACTGTTCCAATACTCCTGTTATAAATACGTTTATAAATTATACCTATTTGTTTTAATAATTTTGCTTGTCTTCGCATTTACATTATGTCGATTAATTCTAATAGATTATAAATCTGACAGCAAAGAATTTTTATAACATTGAAATGTGTGCACAGCAATATGAATAATAATAAATGAATAACACATAGGTATTCTCCATAAAGTACAGTTATTGAATGGAATATGAAAAACATGACGAGGTTATTACTAAAAATATCAACCAATAAAGAAGCAACAAAAACTTCACCATGTTGTACATGAAACCTGCATAAATATAATATCTCATATCAATTTTAATTAAATAAATTTTTCAATTTGCGTCAGTGTAAGTCGTAATGTGTGGGAGCCACTACTCAGAGCTGAGCTAGAGAAATCAGTAACGGGCGCCGTCTCTGATCGGATTAACACTATTTACTTCACGTTTCGCTACCGACCACTCCACTTGTCTTTTTAATGTGTGAATTAATTTAAATCGACCTTTGGAGCATGAAATTCCCAATCCATTACTAGAAAGACAGGTTAATGCGCGAGTGCCGCGATGTAATAGAACAACTCCGACGCGAATCCACGTATTCCCCACATACTGGTCACAGGTGGCGAATTCTTGCTACAGAAAAATCCTCGATTCGTCTCTTTTATCTGCGTATTACTCGCATCATTAGGGATTGTAAAGACAAAATTTATCATTTTAATTCGCTGTTAATTAAATGATTGTTTTTAATTTAAAAAATACGCAAAAGTCTAGGTGTTAAGGACTAATTAAATGATAAACAAAATAAATTGATTCCTTTCTTGGTTACTCATAGCCATGCGTTCGGTGTGAAGGGCACGTAATCGGAGGCTACTTCTCACATGTCGCTCGTTGACGATAATACCAATGTACGAGTATAGCAGTCGATCGCAAGCGTGGGTAGTTTCACCAACAAAACTCAAACCCATTAACCGCAAGCCCGTTGATTACTTATTTCTAAGGTAAAAGGTAAGGATAATTCAAATGAAGTTGAACAATGTACTAAGAATCCGATCATGTCGATCGGTTGATAAAACGTAAGAAGAGATTTTTTGGGTCTTGCATGTATTTTTATCTCGCACACTTTTGTTGTAGTCATTTTTATACATAATACTTTATATATCGGGCACGGCTGTGTAATGTTTTTCGAATCCAATAAAACATAAAATACGGCTCTGTTATTATAAAGTTGGTGAATGCGCGAAGACACGAAGCGTCGGATAAAGAGTCAATTGACAATCTGAACTTCGCGCGGCACTGAATATAATCGCTGACCGCGACGGGCGATTAAAAAATATTACCACTTTAGAGTGTTAAATATCACAAAAGGATGGTCATATTTTCAAAATAATTACGTCAATAATTGGCACGCAAGCGGAGGCTCTCGTAGGTTCTCGGAGGTTCGTCTCATTATTCGCATTCTGATTTTACCACCAACCGCGACAGATTAATCGTTTTAACTATATCATAAGTTTGTACTCGCGCGAAGAGCCGCCGCGTGTCAATTACTTTGCAAAAATACAACTATCTATTATTCACGCCGTGGCTCATAATCTATCCGACTGTAAATGAAACTTATATTACATAGTTTATATGCGATAGCTTCACTTTAATTTTTATAGCAGTAACTTATTATAGCAATATATATCAAGATTCATATATTTGTAATGATTACAGAAAGGCTAATTACTTATACCTAATACTCCAGTTTAATATTACACTATAACTAGGTATCTATTGTTTATACGACAATG
Source organism: Passova gellias (assembly GCA_018249975.1). Classification (NCBI taxonomy): domain Eukaryota; kingdom Metazoa; phylum Arthropoda; class Insecta; order Lepidoptera; family Hesperiidae; genus Passova; species Passova gellias. The sequence continues at coordinate 14,950 of DWUN01000995.1, forward strand.
ATCATTGTCATATTAATAAGATTCGTGTATTTCAAAATATATCCAAGTACAATTTGCTTATCGATAAGAATATTTCGCAAATGTTGAAAATACACAAAAGCCGTCAATGTCTTAAGTGACAAATAGCTCTATAGGTGGAAATTTTATCGGCGCTGGATAAGTTTCAATAGACGCGCACCGACCATTTAATACAATACAACTTTACAATGGCGTTGAAACACGTGAATTCTATCGTTTCATTGCTTTTCATAAAATCTATTATGATGCTTGCGTCCTTTAGCCCGGACTCAATGATTTTCAAACTTATAGCACAGGCCATAAGGAACGTGAATGACGCTTGTTTAATATTAAGCGGCGTCAGGAACCGCAATATATAATAAATTCTCAAATCTTTTGGTAGAAATCTCAACATTATAACAAAAGATATCGTCGTTTCAACTTCAGACGCTCAACGACATTTTAAAATGGATCCCATGTGCTAAATAAAAACATCCATATGATCAAAATAATTTAAAAATGGGCCATGAACATTCCCGTGTTAAAACAATATTGTTAAACATAATATATAAGGTTAGGTACATTGCGAGGATGACGCCGCAAATCGTAGCAATAAAAACTTACAGGTTATTACTTATTTATTTATTTATTTATTACAATAGATTTCGTAAAAAAGTTGTGTTCTTATTTCATTAATGACAGAGCTCCGGAAGTTTACTTTAAGAATAATTCTTACTTAATTAGACTTAAAACACAGTTATTTTTGCAATATCATGCGGTCTACATAATATAAAGTATAATATGTGATATAAACGTAAACGTCAGTTATCCAGAGACTTGGGTATAAACAGTTTTTAATATCAATTATGTAACTACTTATGAAATAACTACATATAAACGAGGGGTTGCTTATTTAAACACGAGTATAACTCGTCTATTTACATTTGATAAGTGTAAAGCTTTTACTATAAATAGCGACAAAAGTAGGAAAACCATAATTTTCTCAATTCACTTGTTTCCATCCATCCATTAGTTTCACTTGCGAGAGAGGTTCCATTTCATTACAGATTTTTAATTTTTTCTGCCTTACATTTCTCATTTATAAAAACCATAATTGTTTTATACCGCAATTATGGAATAGTATAATCAATACCCTAGTAACTATTAAAATAGCAGTTTTTTTAATTTAACATTTATCATTACAGTTATCATGTAGTTATACTGTTTATATGAGATCAGAAATATTTACGAAAATGGTACGTTCAATCCTTATTGCTGTTATTATTATTATGGATACCGTAATAACGCAACAGGCTCAAGCATAGCTATGCATTATGGCCTCAAAATCCCGCAAATAAGGGGTGCGTCACACCTGTCCCGCGCCCTCACCGACACGCGACGCTAACGCACATTGCACAAGCTCCACGTCCAACGTAATTTGAACTGTCATTTGCACACGAACAATCAATTGTTATTTTTAACTCTTGAAAACAGTTATAAGTATTTAGCAAACTCGTGCTGTTTGTTTCCACTGTAAAATAAATCGGAATTTATTGTATTTCGCTTAAAACTGTTATCCCTCAGAATCGAATAGGTTTGACTTTTTATGAATGTAATCCGATCAGCCAGACTTGACTTTTTATAACTTGTTTTACGTAAATATTATAATAATTCATTGCAAATTTGCAGTTTCTTTAAATCAGGCTTCAATCTACTGTACCTGTTTTTCGCAGTTAATCTAAAATATAATTAATCTAAACTACTCGTATCTGTATAGCTGCTCTTCTTTGATCGTCCTAAGTAAATTTTAATAGGATTGGCAATAATAATTCATTACATACTAAGCCTAAATTCACTTCGTTTTCATACAGGTACTTTTCTAACGCTGTAGGGTCGACGGAGCTCAAACAGTAATTGTCGTATAGGGTTCGTATAAATATCCCAAACTTCAGAATGTGTCTATTAATTTCTATTGTAATGAATATGGTGGCCGGCTCGTAATTGTCGTTGGCTGCGCTGGGTACATTATTATTCAAGACTGAAATTATTATTATCTACGTTTAGTTAAAAGCTCAGAACGACAAGTAAGAATCATAAAAAATATTATTATTTTAATAACGATTCTGGGAGCCATTAAAAACTTGATATTCAGATTATTATAACAGTGTTATATTTAATTTTTTTATGCATTAAAGAAAAGAAATATTTATTTGTTGAAGTTTTGGTTAAATTGAGTTAAATAATGACATGCATTGAAAATACTTACTATGTTTTATAAGACAGTTTTGTATTAGGTACTATATGTATAGACAATTATTTATAGTATTATTAATATATGTTATTGCAGGTACTGTTATTTTATGGCGAGTGTGTAATGACATCGTATGACTGTGACATCAATTTTCAATCGCAGAACGATGTTCTGCAATATTTAGACGTCTTAGCTGCCATTATAACCTAGTTAGGTAGAGTTAAAAAACAAATTATTTTTGAAAATATATATTTATTTAAGTACTATGCCAGTTCTTCAAATTCGCTATAAAAGTTCACAGAGTTGTAGCAACATCAATTGATAAACTGCATGTGTACCTACTCTTCTTGTTAGAACGACCAAGATAAAAAAACTATGTATTCTTTTCAAACAATAAGTACATAAAACGTTACATTATGTTACTTGCGATAGATACGTATACCCAATATGCCATAAGTACCCAGTAGTTATAGTACCTAGTAATAACTATACAGAGCTTTTAAACAACATATTGAAATGAAAATATTTGAACTAATCATCAAACTGCTAATTCTATTAAAACGTACTCGTACAAGTACTTGACGTCACATCAAATGCGTTATAATAAAAGATCGCTCAAACATGAAATTGTGCGCATAATAGTCCGATGGAAAATCCTCCAAATTTCAGCACAAAAGGTGGTCACATCTGTCTCCAACGACACGCGCCACTTGCCTCGCGTACCCTCTACTTAAATTCAAACTTTCGGGTAAATTGAACTATTTTAATTCTTATATGATGCTGTGACCTAACTGTGCCAACGTCTGTTTCAGAAAGTCAGGATTTACACTATTATTTTCTAGTTTTTTTCTGTGACGAGCAGAAATCTTAAATTCTGTTTCAACTTGTTGCTCAGAGATATCTATATTCATTAATCATTATTAATTTTTAAGCCCTTATACTGTTTTTGGACACAGTTAGACATGTTTCTCCATTTATAAAGAGAAATGTTTAATAAGGCTTAAATTTCTAGACCAATTTAAATTCAAATTACTGGGCTAACAACATGTATGATAAATATGATAAGCCTTGCTCAAAGATAATCGCTTAACACCAGGTGTCGTCCAGGCCCGCACGCTAATTGGATTACATCAAAAGTCAAATAAGTCAAAAGCAGTATATCCAAATTTTTTTCTAAAATTAATTAAATTAAAATAAAATGAAAATAACAAGAGAGAAATATTTACATATGCGCACAGTATTAATTCTGCTGAATTGCAAAAAATGATTATACAATATTTGTGCATAGATATGTAACGTTCCAGTTATGGAGAGGGACTCACCCTAATGTCTGTACTACAAGGGTTGCCAGTTGTCACACCTGTCATGCGCTCACGCCACACGAC
>DWUN01000996.1:0-18579 GCA_018249975.1 Passova gellias
ACATAATTTTTTTTTTATAATTAGACAACAGTATTAGGTAATGTAAGTTTTGTATAAATTGGTCAATTTCTGATGAAAAATGCGTTAAGTCTGAAAAATCCAACATACAAGAGAACTTGCCTTGTTTTTCTTTGTAAGTATATAATCTCCAACTATTTAAGAGATTCTGCTAGGTACTTTGTATCAATGTTCTGGTAATTGATGTATAAATGATGAAAGTGTTGTGACAGTGAAGGCACTATAACAGTAAATAAGGATTCAGCGTTCAAAGATTTTTAGAAATTAAGCAAGTAGAATGAGTGATGTCTAGAGACGAGATTCCTTGAACGTTTATGTTCTTTAGAGTCAAATGGTCATTATCGGTTATTATCGGTAGGTGACAATAATTTAACCTCATAGGAACCCTTGAAGCCTGTTATGATACAACAACTGATGAGATGACCACTAATCTCTTCCACCTTCACCATCAGCTTCCAGAAAAGATCAGCGTATTTGTATGCTATAAGATTAATAAGGAATAATTAATAAAAAATTTAAAATCCCACATAAAATCACGTTTTTTTAATTAACGCCCAGTTTACAGATATTATTGCATAGCAGTAAACATATTTCATTATCTTAGGCTTAATTAATCTATTTTTTTTTATTTCAGCATTTTCTCAGTTTTTTGAACTGCATACGTATGAAAGAATTTAGTGGGGCGCAGGATTCGCTGTATAATTGCTTCGATCGTACCGTCTTCAGTAATTACGCAAATAATTCTACTTGCAATGACAAAAACAAGAATTTTCGATATGCTGCTCTTAATAGAGCCGCTATGCACACTAAGTTTGGACACATGTTAGTATTTAAATTGTTTTAATAAAAAAGCATGTAATGAGAACCGCATGTTCGGAAGTACCGTGAATATTTTTTTCTCAAGGTATGATCAATTGTACTGTGTGATCATATATAATGCGGTAACTGACGTTCACAACGTTACATACATTCATTTTAAATTCAAATTGTTTTATTCATTATAAGGTACATACATACACTCAATGAATAGCCTTCATTGAGTGTATGTATGTACCTTATAATTCTAAGTAGACCTTACATGTTTATTGAGACCATGACCTCAAACGTAATCCTTATGATTGAGTATTTATCTCTGAGTCTCACATTCACTTTTCTAGAGATATAATTAGAAAAATAAAAAAGTTATACGGCGATCATTCACTGAATTAGCTGAAATATTAAAATGTGGTTGAGATACTTTAATAGTGTTATCGAGATGTTAGTGTGTATGTACGTGTCGAGGGCGGTGGCGATGGAGAGCGTGCGCGAGGCGGTGGGCGCGGCGCAGCAGGCAGGCGACGCAGCGTGCCTGGCGGCGGCGGGCGCGTGGGGCGCGCTGGCGGGAGGGCGCGCGCGCCGTGCCGCGCTGCTGGCCCGAGCGCCGCGCCCGCCGCGCGCCGCCGCCAGCGCCGCTCAGCTCATGGCGCAGCACGCTGCCGTCAACGCCGCCAAACCCGCGCATGTCTTTCAGGTATCAACACTTACATGTGCCACCTAACTGTCACTTGTAATACACTGCACGTCAAGTGAAACGATTTGCACCTTGATGCGAAAGACACGGACGGACAGATTTATAATGGCGAAACGCAATAAGATATATAAAACAAAGAAAGAGGGGCGATTAAATAAGACAGTAATATCAAATATATAACGTGACATGTAGCCAAAGCCCTTTCACTCTTCTGATCGCTCCAATTTATTCTTTCTGTAGTGTCTCTTCATTAAGTGTCATAAAAAAGCGCAGAAAAAAGAACTTGTACGCTGTGATTATAAGATGAATTTATGCATGGTTCCTTGTGGACTTGTTTATTTTTTAATTGATGTAAAGACCTACGTATTCGTTAATAAATTATCAAAAAATGTGAATTTTTTAGGTAATTACTAAGGGGGCTTCGATAAATTATATGCATTCAATGACCGATCTCACCATGGTCGGTCTGGCGAACACGGCGGCTCTGTGGGCCTTATACGGAAAGACGGAAATGTCATCGGTGAACAGTCAATTACTCCTCAATCTCAACACAAGTAAGTGTAAATACTTATTATCTTACTAGAGGACGCCAGTGAATGTGTCCGTGTATATACCGCTATCTCGTTGCATTTTCGAAATTAATCGTTTTATACATCACCAAAATTACTAAATATTCTCCTCCTCTCCTTTGAAAGTGTTTTAAGTTACGGGAATCCAACGTTGTCGTGTCATATCTCTGTTTATGGTCCGCGCTCGCCGATATAATTATGAAAACATTATACATATCGGATAATACGGTAAAGTAGGTATGAGGTGATAAATGAACACAGAGTGCAACGTGGGCACGGGACGTGTGTGGCACTTCTCGGAGAGCGGCGGTGCGGCCGGCGGCGCGGCGGGCGGCGCGGGCGGTGCGGCGGGTGCGGGAGCGTTGGCGGCGGCGGCGTGGCGCGGGCACGCGGCGCTTGCGGCAGCGCTCGCCTCGCGCACGGCTTGCCCCGCCTTCCGCGCGCTCGCCGCTTCGCATCAGGCTGCTTTCGCACTATATGCCGGTCCGTATTCTTTATTAATTTATTTATAACCTTCAAGGAAACGTATAGAATATAAGTGAACTTTGTTTTGAATAGTCAGTTATCACTGAAATGAGTGAACGTTAAAAAAGAAAAATCTACGTAAGTGAAGTGGCGATTACTGGATATATTCAGTTACGTTCTAGCAAAATCTCTGGTGTAAATTTTCATTTGAACTTGTAATTTTTCAGGTAAATGGGAGGAGGCAGATCAGAGTATAAAACAATTAGCATCATTTGACCGATGGCAGAGTCAGTTACTAAAGGCAGAAATGTATTATTTGAAAGGAGATCCTATAGATTCTCTGGAATGTCTTCAAGATATTTTAGATTACTGTAAAACGGAAGATGACAGTCTACATTACGTATCTCTTAGAGTAAAAGCTATGATAATGATGTCAGAAGTCGAGCACGCGTTCAGTAGCATACAGTCTACTAACATCATGTTATTGAATGAAGCGCTTTCAGTGGCTAAAAAATATCACTTGCATTATTTGTCGGCTACAGCCGAAATGCACATTGCTAACGTGCAGCTGCACATGGGTTGTACAAAAAATGCATTATTATTGGTGAGGAAAGTACTGCCGTCGGTCATGGCACATGGTAGTGCATACGACTTAGCAAGAGGTAAATTTTCATATTTTTTCCTTAATAAAACACATCTTGGTCATCTGATTAAGAGAAATCCATGTGATATTACTTATTAAACTGGAAAACAAATTATACCATTACATATTTTCATAGATGTTTCATATAATTTTACCTAAAAACCCATGATTAGCTTTTTTAATAATAGCGTAATCGCAAGGTGAGAATGGTCCTGGTCATGAATGTTAAAATAATATTATGTCATGTAGCTGTGATTTTTAGGTTTGCTGCTATATACAAAATGTAGAATAGCGACTGCACCCACTGCCGGCGTGCCTAGAGTTCAAGTGATCCAATCCTGTTGCGAAGCACTGGAATCGGTTAAGGAAAATTTTTCTAAAATTGGCGCACATTCCAGACTTTTACAAACTTGGTACTTGCAGGTAAAATCAAACATATTGTACTTACCAGTAGGATTATTAAAACGTATAGTAATTAGCAACAATAACTATAATAATAATAATATCTAGGGCAAATCCACACACAGTTACCTGTTTCCAGATTAGACAATTGAATGCCTGTGTTATGGCAAACAGTATATACAATGTATATATGTTTGGTTTTAGGCGCAACTGTATAATGACATCGGCAATTACGCTGCAAGGAATCAGTGTGCTTGGATGTATAGACAATTGGAAACCGAAAATCCAATCGAGCCATCAAATATATTGCATATAATGTATTGAAACTATTTATTTAATGTAAGAATATTCATTTAATTTCTTTATAAAACATGTTGTACATTATTTTTGTAGTTTCTTTGTCAACAATTTGTTTAAACAATCCCAACCGTGACATGATCAGAACCGATTTTCTTTGCAATACTTATTTTTTAATTGACTTATAGAATGATCAACGGACAATTAAGGACACTTAAAATTACGATTACTTCTCTATCATTTTATATGAACATTTATATCAGAAATGATATACGGCGTAAAATAATAGCGTCATTATGACAAGAACATTTGTCCGCTTTTGTAAACTAATATCAAGACAAACCTGTTTTCGAGAAGTCTTTATAAAAGTAAGTTGATAATTATTCGCATTTAACAGGTGTGCGTGTTCATAGTTCGTAGGCTCTGAATTGTAAACATTAAGCACGGTAGAGAGAAGCACAATGTAATTCTTGCATATACGAACTAATATTGTTCAACAATATTACAAGATTTTTTTAAGTATGCCGTTAAAACAATAAATGTTAAATACTATAATTTTGGAACGAATATCCTTAACTTAAGGAAAGTACATGATGGTTCCTCCACGCGACTTTTTCTGTGTTTTTGTTATATATTTATATGTTTGTGCGAGAGTATCGAGACTCAAGCCAACGAGTGTAGTGCGCGGTCGACTGTATAACCTCCAAATCGAAAGCATTGAAATTTCGTTTATGGAATTATTGTTGTTGTTAATGGAAGGAAACCAGTGTAAGGAACAGTCATATTGAAAAAAAACCTAGCATCAACCTATATTCCTGTTATCAGTGGTAAAACTGAGGAGAAGGCGAGAAACTTTGTTATTAATATAATTTATCATTCAGTAAAGCTTTTTGAACAATTTCTGACATCGTAGTTTTAATGTCTCTACAGAGAACTTCAGCGACTAATACTTTAGTGTCACTCTGAATATCTGATGGTACATAAGCTCCTTCTCCTAAGATGTTCGTATCATTCCAACAATGGCCGAGAGAAGCCTGCGATTCACAAATGCGGCCTAGTTGTAGCAATAATGATGTTATATCTTCCAAAAGTGAAGGAAAAGCAACGCAAATTCTCACTAACGACTTTAACACCGGTTGGAACAATTCTAAGCGCAAGTCACTGGGCAAAACCGACAAGAGTGTTGACAGAGTGTTTACAGACAGCCTTGCAATCGACATAGCTTTTGGTAACGCGTATTGAATTGATAAGTGCGACACGAGGTCTACAGCAAAAATCTGCTTTTCGAGAGATGCTTGACTTAAAAGTTCTGGTATGAAATCTAAACAAATATGCATTGAAGGTATGCCTTGAACGGTAACAGGCAACAGTTCCCTAGGATATCCTTGAAAGTGTACCAGCTTGGCCAACGAAGGTTCAGATATAAACACTTGATGCAGGAAAGAGCAAATGATACTCCGAACTTCACGTAAAGACCACATTAGTTCTGGTTTAGATTGATCTTCAGTAGTTTCTAAACAAGCTTCCAAAAGAATTTGTAGAGCTGCGCTCTCTTGTGCCGCTATCAGAGCGTTTTTTAATTCTTCTCGTTCTGTATCCGAAGTTAATTGTCCACTCTTTTCCAGCAAGGGTTTATCTAATAGGTGTCTACTTAATTGACTCCTCGATGCTGCTAAACTTGCTTCTAATATCCTCAATATAATTTTTAAGATCGGCCCGCATCTATATACTCTTATATCACAACGCAATACCTGTAACGGGTCAACTAAAACGTTTTCTTGAGTTATTGTTACGTTCTTCGCTGTACTGTTAATGTCCAATAGAGCGTTGATAGTCATAATCCACAAACAGCGTGGCAGCACGGTGTTAAGGCGCAGCCAGACCTCGCGATATAATTCTTGAATGTGACGCGGCACTTGTTCACTCAGAACACTCTTTACGTATCTGACGAATATTTCTGCGAATGGCCATATATCTGTCGGATTTTTATTAAGCATTGCTTTTAAAATTTTTCCCGTTTTATAAGGATTAGTTTCTATAGTTTGGAAAGCTTCATTAATAGAGGACTCTGATAAATTGATATCGATTTGATGACGACAATAATCTCCAAAGACTTGATCGTCCATCCAATCATCAACGAGTGATAGTTGAGGAAAATGAGTGGCCAGCAATCGAAGGAGCGGACTGAAAAGTCCGCCATAACTCATTTGATCTTTCTGAGCTTGATGTAATAAATATTTAATTGGCAGTTCAGATAAAAAGGCTGCAGAATAACTTTTTATATTCCTTCCATTTGCTAACAAAGTTGCTGCGTTGGACAACCTCACGTCTTCGTAAAGCAGAAGATAGTAAATCAAAAGCAATTGAGAGGCTAATGTCGGTTTTTCCAAGTTAAACTCGACTGTCGATTCACCGTTATCTATTTCCATAGTAGAAAAAGGCTTCTTTTGAGCGTCAAAATTAACACCGAAAATGGAGTTCCTAAAAACTCTTCTGATTTCTTCCTCTGTTATAGGTTTATTGAAGTATTCATTTGATCCTTTATTATTAATTACCAGAATAGAGTTTACATAAACTTCAACAAGTGCCGGCATCACTGGATGCAATGGTGCTGTGCAGTTACATATTTGACGATAGATCCAGTTTTTTATTGGAACTTTATGCTTGGAGAATGCTCTCGATTTTAGGAGTTGGTGAATGCAGTGGACAGGCAGATATCCAGAAACATTGCTGTTAAGATTTACTGTAACAGGAACTTTTACAGCGTGTGCAGTGACAACCTAAAAATTCAATATCATTGAGGGTGATTTCAAGAATAAAGTGATGGTACATTGCATATTTGTATTTTGTATAGACATATTAAGAATTTTCGGTACCTGTTCAGTGAATATTTCCTGGGTAAATGCTTGTTTTATACGAGCGAGGCCATTTGGTCGAACAGGAACTCGCATGCCCAATGTAGCACATACCAGTTCACCAACTGCTGCCAACTGGCCAGAGTGAAAATGAATTGCTATTAGGAGCAACATTTCACCAAAGGATGCTGTCACTCCAGAGTTACTGAAATCAAAAATTATAAACAATAACTAATACAATAACGTCAATATGAATAACAACACAGCAACTGCATCATCAAAAAGTGTATGACATCAAATTACATGGAAATGTATGTCAATTTAAATTATGTAAAGTAAAAAGTCAAAATAAACCTTTCAAAGTATGCCTCTTCTTTAACCAACCATTGGACCCATTCAATCGCTTTTTTTTCATGTTCTGGAGACGCTAAAATATAAAATCGATTGATCAAGTAAAAAGTAAACATTAATTGATAATAGAATAATAATGAATGAGCAGCCAATATAAAAATTACAGTAGTTTTTAGCACGAATATTCTTTTGAAATACATACCCATTAGAGACGGGCATGCCAGAATCATACAAAGACTTAAGGATACAAATCTAACCCCTGCTGGTGTTGGTGGTGGTTTTTGTGTTACTAATCTCAGTAGTCCTGAGATTTCATCGTCTTGGAACTTTATGCCGGCTATTCCTCTGAGTGCACAATAAAGTCTAAGTAATGCTGATGCATCCACGCCTGCTGATGCCTCTTTGAGCCTATTAAGTAACTCTTGCCGCAATTTAATAAGTGCCGCGTTCCCATCACCCTTGCCCCTCTTGTGGGAATTGCGCAGGAATGTAGCGAACCAGGCCCGAGTAGTTTGATCTGATCCTAATAGAAGCCCAGACATGAAGGACACCTGAAAATTTATTGTTAAAAAGTTATAATACTTCTGATAATCAAAAATATAACATTGTTATGAATAAACAACAAAGTATGAAATACAAATTAAGAAAGGCTAGAGTTTACATAATAATGATTCTCCTGCATAATGAATTCTAGGGAGTAAATGGATGAATATAATAAGGATTCTCCTGCATCATCTATCAGCCTTTAAATGTCCCCTGCTGGACGTAGGCCTCCCGTAATCGACGCCACTCCGTCCGGTCCTGAGCCTTCAGAATCCAGTGGTATCCCACTGTCTTCTTCAGGTCATCAGACCACCTGGTAGAAGGGCGACCTATACTCGTCTTGCCGAGACGTGGTCGCCACTCGACGACCTTTCTTCCCCACCGGTTGTCGGTCCGTCGAGCGATGTGGCCTGCTCATTGCCAGTTCAACTTGCTGATTTTGAGAGCACTTGAGAGCATTTTCTCCTGCATAATGAGCTCATATTGCCCTTATGTCAGTCACCCTTAAGTCGAGAACATATTTATCTACATTTATCAATTAGATGTTATATCTAGCACAGAATAGGATGAATTATCTAGTCATAACAATTGTTATTTCAAACGTCATTCATTACCAAGTCATCCTGATGATGGATTAAGGTCAAATTAATGACCAGTGATGGGAGGCGTGAGGCAAATGCCGCTTTTGCTCTAACTGCTGCAGAAATGTGTGGGCAAGCATCACAAAGTATAATTAGAGTTTTAGCTCTTATTCCACCTTCTTCACCCCTTTCTGCATTCACTACGAGAGATTCTGCAACTGATAAAACAAAGCACAACATTTTTTTTATTGGCTAACATGTGACTGTGTGTGACAATATTAATCTTTTTTAATTTAGTGTGTAACATATAAAAGTCACGTTAGCCTAGATATAATTATGATAATACATACACTTCAACAAGTAGCCATGACATCTGCATAACAATTAGCCAGGCGTTGAAATTTTACAAACTATATCTTTGTTCAACAACTGTGTACTTTTATTTGACATAAAATTCTTATACATTGTTGTCATAACGGTTTTAATGAAAATTAATCCAATAGCCTATGTAGGCTAAGTTATTAGTAGTCTATGTATATAAATACATAGACAACTAATAATTTTACTAGTGTAAAATGGAAATATTATGTGTAAAAATAATTTTACTAGTGTAATATGGAAATATTATGTAGATGATAGATCTCTCACCAAGGAATTTTAGATTTGATATAAGAATTGTTTTAATGCAGCAACAAATCAAAATTTCATTTTTAATATTGAAATCTTGTAATTTGAAATAAGTATTACCTTCATGTAAGGTGTCAGGCATGTTTGCAACTATCCATGATATAATATTAGGGCCCTTGTTCACATGTAGAAGGACTTCTACAACTTCACATATGTTTAACAAATTTGGTAACTCAGCTAGACTGATGCAAATGACATCAGTTATTTCTTCTAAGTAAACATCATTGTCAAAAAGTTCCGATGGTTTGATGGTACATTCAATACTGGTGTTTTTATTTTGGTTGTATTCCAGTACTTGTGCCTGCATTTGTAAGATCTCTGACAACACTAGACGAAGGCGCCTAGATGAGTCAGACTGTTCAAAATCACTAGCTATACCATTTACAATGCTTTGTACCAAGAAGGATTCCGTACATTGTGACCCGCTTCTTATACTGGAACAAGAACAAAAATAATAATTAATATAATATACACTAGTATAAGTACTGTAATGTGCTAATAGTTTGTATTTGTCTTATTTGTGATGAAATACAGTACTCCTGAGGTTTCTGTTTGTCTCATATTGGGCCTGAAGTTGACCAAGATGGGTAAGCAAACGCAAGTCTTGCCAGGTGATTTACAGTTGTTTACTCATTCGGTGTATAAAACTGGATTACAGTTCCACAGAACCCTGGCTTTCCCGGATGAGGATCTACATAAACACATTTCCCAACAACAAAAAAAGGATTCCAGAAGACCAAGAAGGTCAACTCTTGTTAATTGGGACAATCAGAGGCTAATCGGTAACCTTTTAATGCTAACAACTACACTCCAGACAAACATAAATGCTTTGATTAATTAGTTTTTTTTTTAATTCATTCGTTTTGAACCCAAAACCTGAAATGGATGTCGAAATTGGACTGAAATTTCAACCACTACGTTACCACTTCGCGATATAATAATGTTAGTAATTGTAGTAAAATTCGGATTATAAATACTAACCGCATCTCTTGCTCTTTTTTTAAATCACCTTCCAGGGCATGAAACTCTATAGAAAGAAGTGATACAATAAAATTCACTAGATCAATGCCGGAGAGAAGGGTCAGTATATCTGTCTTGGCTTCCGCGCAATATTGTGTTATATCTAAAGGGCATATGAGTGCCATTCGTACAAGACATGGTATTATAGGTCTGATTTCTTCAGGTGAACATTTCATTAACGTCGCAGTATCCAAATCTTTAATCGCCTTAAAAATGTGTGGTTTTACCGGCTTCATAAACATACTTGAATCCATGCTCAAAATGGATTGTAACGGATTTATCTATACACCCTTAAATAAGCTCTAACTATGATCATAGCTTTAGTTTTAAAGAAAATATTTATGAATATTAAACATGCATATTGCATAGATACAAACACCATTAATAGTAATGTCGCAAGAATAATATGTCAAACTGACACAAAACTATGCAATTTGTCACAGACTATAAAGCCCAACGTACTTCCAATGTGAATTGTAGGTGAGGTTGTGTGTGGAGTGCATAATATATTATTTGATACTATTAGTAGTGTTATATAGTCTGTTTTTGTTTTCGAAGATATATTGTACGTCGCATCAAAAATTGACAGGAAGCAGAAAGTGGCGTAGTGTGTAAAAAAGCGATACATAGTGTATAGTGACATGTAGCAATACGTAGCACGAATAATGAACATTTTAAAGACACTTATGGAGTAACATAATATTTAACTACTATTTAATTACATAATATATAATTACATTCATTTAAATGTATAAAAAAATTCTTATGTTCATTAACTCCAAAAAAGTTTAAAAAGACCTACGATATTAATAATCGGGAATGGTTGAATCGGAATAAGTAGACCTAGGCGTACCTATTTCAATTAAACTGCAGGCACAGTAAGCGAGGCTTTAAGCTACTGATCGTTAAAAGGCTCTTGTCTGTTGCGCAACTTTAAGTTCGATATCGTTATAAAATATTACATAAAATCATCATTTTTACCTTAATCTTATGCGAAATAACCGCAACTGTATGTATTTTGGGAACATTAATATGATAGTCACATGGATGTGATGACATTGTAGTGCGAGACGTGGCAACATTTCCAAAAAATTATGGACTTATTTCAGAATTACTTTCCAACTTTTATGCTAAAGTTACTTAATGCTATCACGCAGAACTAATAAATACAGCACACTCAATCGCTTATTTTGTGAGTTACGAGCGCGTACCAGGTTGACATGAATGAGTTAAGATCTAAACTGCATTTCATAGGATATTAATATCCAGAGAGATGAGAATAAGTCTTGGCGTTTTAGCTACCACAAATACTACGCCCACGTAAGGCATCATTGTGAACAGGGGGTATTATGACCCAGTGTGATTCCACGATATTGCGCCCGGTCAAATCACCGGATTTATTTACACTTTTAGTAATGTACACGGAAGGTGGAAGGTTAAAAGCTTTAAGCGAAGAGCTTGGCTTCGCGGAGCGGATCTCTTTTACTTAGGCTACAAGTAACTATTGCCTTGGAACATTACGTACAAAGATATTACGGAATCCTCTTACTCTTCTTTGTTTAAGGTGTTAAGGGTTAAGAGTTAGGTTACTTAACTCGTAACCCTACTATTACGCACTGAAGGCACGTGACGAAGTCGCTCTAGGCTTTTGCAGTTATGCCGAGAAAAATACCCGTGCGCCCGTACATAAATGGAGTAATGTCCTTATTTAAAAATATACCACCATTTCCTTGACGAAACTCCCTCAGACAGACAGACAGTCAGACAAACTAGCAATTAATTACTTGGTTAATAAAATACGGTTTTTCAAAGATATTCACATTAAATGGGTTTATAATTTAAAAAAGTTTTTTCGATCTACCTCTACATCAATTTATCATAATAATCGATATATAATGGTGAAATATTATACACAGGCGTCTACAGTCTATGTAACCTTTTTAGTACAAATTCAAGTACGAGACTATAGTCGCAATATATAATAGATTATATATTTCTAGCAGTTTCATTATTACAATGAAAATTTAGGTTATTTCTTTCATCATTAAATACATAATATGACTGTACGTTACGGCGGGATGTGTTTATGCGTGGCATAATATCCTCATGTATTCTATATACGTATGAATTTTGTAAAGCGTTTGCGGAATGGTGCTGAATCGATGTAATGTAACAGGCAGGAACAGGGCACGTCTGGGGCAGTTCGGGCGGGTCGGGCGGCGAGGCCGCGCGGAGGGCGGCGGCTGGCGCGGCAGTCGCGCGCGGGCACGTGCGCGCACCGCCTTCGCGCCGTTCGCGATCTATACTTCCGTAACCCATCACCCCATTACTACGCTCAATATATCGGGTCATTATTGACTCCCACAAGTAAATATGTTTGCGGTACTACATTCTTTATTAAAATTATTAAATTATATGCCTGAAGATATCTATGATACGACCTTCGCGGTTGTTGAAATTTTGTGGGTCAATAGCATAAGTCTTTTTACAAAGATATCTTACATCATTGGAATCACTATTTCGGCGGGAAATAACAGTGTTTGATTAGGAAAGGCCAATAGGCCGTTTATTTCTTAGATGTAAAATATATTTATTAGTATGTGAGAATAACCAAACTGATTATACTATTGATAGCTAAGTGTTTAGTAAAGACAGTGTCTTGACATTGACAAGAGATTTGATGAAGATCTAGTTATAGAATCTACTTTGATATAGCCAATATGTGAATTGACTGTGCAGGTCGTAAGTTGTTGCTGTTACTGTAGTAAGAAAAATGTAGAGTATTTCATGATTATCATCATTATAAATAACAATAAATCGAAAAATATTTTTTTGATTCGACGGCTGATAGGAATTCGACACAATGGAAAATAGAGTGCCCTTAACTTATTGCAATACAACAACATAATGCTGTTGGCATTTGTATTATTATAAACAACTTATTTGTGTTATGGCTCCATAAAATTTGTACTTGCAATATAGAGTTCTTGTTTAGGAAAGTGGATCGAATAATTGGCGTAATCTCTTACTGCATCTATTAGGAGATTGCTTTTCGAATTGGGTCGTAGGCATGAAAATTGCAGGTTCGTCGGTGACCTACATGCCTACATCGTAATTTGACCTATACATCGTATATAATAACAGATAGCATTTTGAAGTCAAAGAAATTTAATAATACAGTAACATAGTAGTAATTACTTGTACGTAATCATTTTCTTATATTTTGTAATCTTAAGCTAAATAAGTTGCGACATATTACGAGTATCTGTATCAGTAGAGTACAAGTAATATTGTTATGAATGATTATATGACTAGGCTTAGCGAATTATATAAATCGAATAAAAATGTGCAATTATTTATGTGCATAGTACCTACTACACATACATATCTCCCGTGCAGTGTGACGTCCTGGATTTATTATAAAGCGATTACTTTACTTACTGTATTTCCTATATTTTTTAAAGTTTGATTGGTGACAACTAATTGTTTTTTTTTGTTTTCGTGATATGATAATAATATAATTACTAGTATTATCAATGCTATGATATTGCGACTAGTTTAAAGACTTAAGACAATAACGAAGCTATTAATACAGTGGGAATATAAAAGAATAGAATAATATTCATTTTCTCCCACCAATATTATTATAATCAGTCTCTAAAACAATTTTTTTAACATCATTGTTTGTGGGAGTTGATTTGTAATCAGGTCCTTAGTGTGTGCCTTTATTGCAATGAGGTACTTATAAGTTATTTTGTATTAGCCACCCTAAACAACCATCGAAAATGTAAGGTTTTTACGCAACAGGTAGGTAATGGAAATAAGTAACATTTTTAATACTTAGTACATTAAAAATACGGTCGTTTATGTTCACGCGTGTATATTGCATTGCATGTGTATTAATAATAAATTGTTTTTCTCTCAGTATTGGGTTTTTGTATTTGCATTTGTGTGTATCTATATGTATGTTGAATTTCTATGTAGATACACCAAAATGATTTAATATCTACTACTATAAATTTTAAAGATATCTATTATAAGTGTTATATATTTTTTCTTCTTCATGCGTTACGCATTATCCCTATTAATTATATCAACATAATGTAGGTAAACATACCAAAATGCTCGTTTACACGTACGAAATTGCAGTTTTAAAATATAGTAGAAGTTTGAAAAATAATGGAAAACTATTTTAAGGATAGATTTCTCGGCTGTTTAAAATACGCGTCATAAGTATGAACAATTGTAAATATAAAAATATAGGTAAATTGTAGTGTAACAACAAGACTGAGGTGTTCCAGCGTACTGTAGTCTAGTCGATGGCTTAGCTAATGAACGAATATCGGAACAATGTTTCAGCGTGTAATTTATTCATTACACAGGCGTCCTCGATCAGGCAGCCGTTAACGGAAAGTCTCCGCTGAATGTTTTCTAACGAGCGCCGTCTACAATACAAATCAGTCAAGTCTTTTCGTTATACACACGCGCATGACATATTTGCTATTGTTGTTGTTGTTAAACAAGTACATGTTTTAAAGCTACTGTACTAAAGTTAATGTCAAACAGTTACCAATTTTGTATAAAATAAAAATGTGTGTGAATTATTATAAAACGCAAACGTGGAATGTAGTTGGAATGAACGATATATTTAAAAATGGAACGACTTCAAAAAGAGACTGTGCTATTCACATATACAATAATTTTATAAAATAATGTGTTTGTTTTATAACCGCGGATGTCATATCTGACCTGATACCGGGGTTTATTATTCTACTTAATTTTATTTCTTTCAGTGCTTAAAGTGCCAACAGTTAAATCTTCATGCACGAGTGTGTTATATAAATGAAGAATACTAAGTGTATAAATTTTAAATCGGAAATGCGTACAATATCTTAAGATAAGGTGAAGGTTTTCAAAATATAATGGAGAAGTCAGTTCAAACGCGCGCTCTAAAAAAGCGCTGGATGTGTCTATTTCCGCCATGGAGATTTACCGATTTGTCAGATGAAATATTGTACTCGACCTATACTCGACGGCTGCAACAACGAGCCTTGCTGCGTTTGCTCGTGACTGGCGCTTTGCTGCAAACATTCATCGCCCTGGTGCCGGGAGAACGTGATCTATATTATGCGTTTGTGCCTCTTACTCTGGGATTGTTGTTACATATGGCATTTCTGGCGTTTTATGCTTTAGTACCCTGTATGCGAACACCTTGCACCCACCTCGTCTGGATTGTTTTGTGGACTCACTTGATCTTGTGTGCTGCACGTCGTGGAGGGGACTCTTACAACGAATTACTTGGCTGGGCAGTAGTATTACAATACTTAACGCTGGCAACTTTACCATTTCACTATATAATGCTGATAGTCTACAGTGTAATCTCTTGCGTATCTTATATAATGGCACAGTACTATAATGCTAAGAAGTCTGAAGGCAATCTTCCTGACGACTTTATCTTTCAGGTAAGATATAATACTTAAATGTTTTAATTACAGGAGTAACCAATACACACGAGACTTCTTATATTAAGTAATTACTATAACGAAACTTCTTATAATAAGTATGCTAGATTATCTGATCTTAGTATACTTATTTGTTATTTTATTTTTTCGATCCTTTGTATTGGTTCACTACTCGAACGGGTCTCTTCTCATAGTGAGAAAGTTTTAGTCCATAGCCTACCACGCTAGTCAAGTGCTGATTGGTAGACCTCACACTCCTCAGAAAATATTAGGTATACTTATACTTTATAACATATCTAAGGTGAGCAGGTTTGTTCATAATGTTTTCCTTCACCGTTATAGCAAGCCATATTAAAATTTAAGTTATAAAATGGACGTAACAAGTTAGAGGTGCATAGTAGGATTTGAACCCAAAGTCCCGGAGACGGTGGCGTCAATCACACAACACAATGTAGATATAAATATTATCTTATCAAAATGGTTTTTTTGGCAGCAAATAGCTAATGGATGTCTGCTAATCGGAGCCACGCTATTAGGAGGAACTGCATATGCTATCAATGAAAGTCAGCAGCGAAGTGCCTTTCAAGAAACTAAAAGGAGTTTACGAGACAAACTTACTATTGAACAACAGAGTAAAGAACAGGTTTGTTGCATCCCTACGTCATAAGTATATCGACAAAACAAGTATATACCTACTGTAATCAAATTGTATTGTTTATTATAGGAACGTTTGTTGCTCTCCGTGCTACCGGAACACGTCGCCATCCAGATGAGACAAGATTTAGGCCTGATTGATACACAATTCAAAAAGATTTACATGTCTCGACATGAAAATGTTAGGTAAGTTGTAAGAACAACAGTTGTGTCATACTTTGGTTTTATCAAAATATTAATTTTATATATCTATATCAGCATCCTGTATGCGGATATCGTCGGTTTCACTGCTATTTCCTCGACATATTCAGCACAAGATCTAGTCGCCATCCTAAATGAGCTATTTGCCCGATTCGACCGACTCGCAGAGGTACGTCAAGAACCATTGAATCATTCACTTAATGTAGGAAGTTACGTTATATTTCTGTTATATTATAGCAATACAATTTGCAGAAATATCAACAATTACGCATAAAAATTCTCGGAGATTGTTACTACTGCATCAGCGGCGCGCCAGTCGAACGACCCGATCATGCCGTCCTTTGTGTGCATATGGGATTATCTATGGTTAAAGCTATTAAGTGAGTTTTCTTTGTTAACGTTAGATCCATTAAAATATAAAATAGTTTTTATGTTCAAAGTGTAAAAGCATAGAGAAAAACGTTGGCTTGAATGCATGTTTATTTCCGTATTACAGCTTTACGTAGTTTTTGAAACCCATTTCATCAACAATTAATTGAAAAGATAATCAGAACAATTTGATTAGTCATTGCGAATCATACATAAAATAAATATGTCGCATTCTTTAAGGTATGTGCAACAAACTACCAACTCACCGGTCGATATGCGCGTGGGCATTCACACGGGCGCAGTGCTGGCGGGCGTGCTCGGCCAACGGCAGTGGCAGTTCGATGTGTACTCACGGGATGTGGAGTTAGCTAACAAGATGGAAAGTAGCGGTATGGCCGGGTAACTATACAAAACAAAAAGAAAGTCAATTATAAATGTCATATATAAATACACATTGACTTGCCACAAAGAACTTACCTGGACTGTGGGATATTCTACAACCGTATATTTGAATACTTTTAAGAGGAATATCCGTGGCTGAAATTTAGGGGACAGAGAGAGCTGAGAATATAAACAGTAGCGATACTAACATTATAATTTTACATTTCCAGTACATTGTCAAAAATTAATGTTTTTCAAAGAATAACTATAATTTATTCAGATTCAGGGACATTAACATGTAAAACGAATAGAATAGAACTGACTAGGTGTAAATAGATGTAGGTATTCTATTATCTTGGCAATGGATTTCAATGTATTGACTATTTAGTGTAGGTACTAATCATTATATAATCATTATATAAAAGTTGATACAATATCGAATCGAATATTGGAAACTAATTGTTGTTACGAGAGATAGCTCGTATAAGAGAAGTTGCTATTAAAATTTTCACAGTAATAATTTATTATAATTTTATAACAATTGACTGCATAATTATAAAATGGCTTTTAATTAGTCATTGTCTTTGAGACCTCGTCAAATTTGGCTAATTTTCTGCATTAAAAAATGTAATAATAATTGAAAATATTTACCAATTAAATATGTAAGTCATGAAACACTATTGTTATAGTGAACTTTATATATATTTCTTCTACTGTAACCTAAATTAAGTAGATATGTTATATAACTTGAAGCCTAGCAAAAATACATAAGATTTACTGTTGGTAAGTTAATATCAGTCAGGTTGCTAGTGTTGCCGGCATGTTTTGAAATTGAGTCAGAAGAAAGTTCATATTTAAACAGCAAGGGCGAAACTGGGGAAGATTCAGAGTGATTAGGTTCAGATCTCGTCATTTTAAGATAGGCAGACCATGTAAAAACATCATTTCGTCCTATAATCTTAAAAGTCATCTGCCTTTCGATCCACGCATGATTGTGCCAAATTCACTTGAGGCTGAATCAAATTATTGCAATGACTTTATTTTTTTCTAAGTAAAAATGAACTATATTACACTGAACCGTTTCAGTTCTAAAACACGCTTCAAAAATTTTTCCACTTCAGATACAAATCGGTTTCAGTTTCACCATTAGTGTCGAGGAAACGTTTGCAACGCTCGCGTAAAAAGCATCCGAGCTGTTATTTATCTAATAAATTAATGTATGTTGTTCGTTTGCTTGCTACAGCATATATGAATAATATACAAAGTAAACAGCGCGGGATATAAAACTGACTCTAGTGGCAGCTTACCATTAGTAAGTTACATCTGGGCTATATCCGTCAACAACAATCATAATATATTGCCGAGTAAGAAAACTGGCTTTATCATTGCATAATCTCTAAAGAAGGTTGTAAGATGGAAGCTTCGCAAGTGTACAACCTAACGCAAGACTCGATAGGAATCTTTACCTATGACTCATGTACTCATATGAATAAAACATACGTAACATCACGCCTGTAATCCCCGAAGGGGTAGGCAGAGGAGTGTAGTACACCCCCACATTTCACCAGTTA
>DWUN01000997.1:0-18573 GCA_018249975.1 Passova gellias
TTTTATTCAAATACTGGTTCATTTACGAATTAGGACAATTCGGGGAACGATGTAACGACTGACTCAGTTTTTTGTAGATGACTCATGTAGTTCTCCCCTCACCCTCCTTAACTGACAATAAATTGACAATGAGTCAGACTTTAACAGTGACTGACGTAAGTTATCCCGTTTTGTGTAACTTGATTCTTAAATACCACAAGACTAGACTTGCAGTACGCAATGTGCTATACCAGCTGATACTGACAGAAATGATTATGTTCTGATTCTTTGATGAAGTTAAAAGTTATATTATCAATCAAAGGAGGGCAAAAAGTCAGTTTTTGATACCTAAATTTCGTAATTTGAATTTAAGCGTGTATGAAAAAAGGGATGAATAATAATAAACTAAATTTTGTTAGTATTTTAATATTTTAGTAAAATTCCGGTGCGTTGTTTTAATTCCTACCTGAAGGTGTTTGCCGATTTTTTTCTTCGTATTTAAGAGCTCATCTTGATGGTTAACATATATATATATATATATATATAGTATTTGTCTTTTCTACGAAAGCGAAAGAAAAGCCGCTAGTAACGTACAATAAAATACTTTATTTTGATTAATTATTAAATACATATATATATATGCATAATGCAAATGCAATACATACGAAAAGGAAAGCTTGGAAAGGCAAACTTTTTTCTTTAAGATCTGTTTCTCACTTAATGTAATATTCATTACTTCGCTCTAAATAGGACTCTCTTAATAGGGTTATTGGAGAGCTTTGATTTCGAATACATTTACGTGGGCGATTCAGCGACCGTACCGCGAGGGTGACACGCGTGGGTAGGAAGGACACCTACTAATAATCTATACCGCAACCGCAAAATCTATAATATTGTAGAGATAACATTTTCCTATAGTGACAGTAACGGGTAAGCCCGAGGATGTCGTTCGTTTCCTGGCAATTTGCGAGCGCAAACCGGAGATCGTGGTGATAAATAGAGTTCAGGGGTAACATTATTACAATGCTCGAGGATAGAACTATGCACGATGGAATCGATATTTTGGTAATGACAATGTTTTATTTCCGTTTGACGATTTGGAATATGATAAATCAATTCACCATAAACGTATATTGTAAATTTGTATCCACTTTTACATCACACTTATGTACAATAAGCGCTAATTCCTGTCCATAAAACTCGCCATCTTAAAGAACTGAGATCTAAAATTACACCAAATACTGTCAACGATAATTCTATCCTAAATAAATTACACAACCCAACACAGGTTGTAAAACATAAAAAGATGATATCGGAAAAAAGGGCGCCAATATGCTGCGTAATTGAATGGTAGCTTATATTAGTAATTACAAAATTGTTAAAAGGTTTAAATAACGCAATGACCAAATTTGAAACACCAACACAGTCTATATTATAGTTATTATATATAAGTAGAATAAAAAGCAAGCTACTCCGTGGCAAGGCGCCGGTGGGCGGCGTACGTCACGTCGCCCACGCCACGCCCACTGCTCCAACGAACGTTTCAGCGGCTGTAATCGACTTCATGGGTCTCTGTAAATTATTAGTTTCAATTATTCCACTTAAATGCTTCAATTAACTCCACTTAAATAATTCAATTATATAATCTTTTATATAATCCTGGCATTGCAACCGTAGATATGCTTTATACTACCGCAACATAATCCATGGTAAAAATACTTCTTATTATCTATTTTGCAAGCCCGTTGAATATTGTCCATAAATTTTTTGTATGATCGTAAATACAGTATCCAATATAAACAACGAATCGCTGGCACCCACTTCTAAATTTACGAACGTAACTGCGTTCTTAAATATGATTCGCTATGACGCTGAAGAAAACGTAACGAAGACTAAAGAGTTATTCGGTATAATTTCTTTATGCAAAGTCGGCATATCGGCACTCAACTACCGTAATAAAGCATGATCTAAACCCTTCTCATTGTGAGAGGAGGCCCGTGTCCGTGTTGAATGATAGACAGGTTGATGTGTGATAAACGTGATCGTTTAGTCAAGGAACACACAATACAAGTAACACACATTAACACCTTATTACAGTAAACGGCACATGCACATTTATATATGATAAAAAATAATACAAACCTTGGTATAATGAGACGACTAGTAGGTAAAATTGAAATGAAATAACACATTTGCGATGAGCACGTTACCTTAATCTAATATTCTGATTAGCACAGAGGAATATATTATGAAAAAATACACGACAATACTCAAAAAGCAAATGTGTGTTTTAAAAATAGTATTATCGGTACATAAAAAGGATAAGACCATTCGAGCTGACCGCGTTAGTTATAGGTTTCGTGTAGCGTCGGCAGCTGAATTTTTAGTATTTTTTTTTTTTTATTTTTTTTTTTTTTTAGTATTCGAATAAATCTGTTGGCAATCCATTGGTGATACCTATCAGGGAGCCTGTAAGGTTATTAATTGATTTACTTGAACAGGGCATTGTAACAATGGTTTAGTTGTTTTTTTTACCAATAAAATAAACAAGCTGCAAAGCGTCTAACGTAGGTAGTCAAAATGTTTTTATTTTAAAAAGTCAGGTAATGTGGCACGCCGTCAGTGATGTGATTCGTAACTGCATGATATTATCCCACGCATTTCAATGTTATGGAACACAATTCTTAGGTGTTCTTAATATGCTAAATAGTAGGCGCTATTTAAGAACATTATTGAAATGTTACCGCAGAACTTTGAGTTAACAATAAGCTGGTAGGCTGACTTCTAATCTATCTCCCCGGCAATATAGTTCATCCTCATGAACTTCGCTTTAGATCTTGTTCGGCTTAAGGCGTATACATATATAGGTGTATGATCAAAATAGTTTGTATCTGCACCGTGTAAATAAAATACGTACATTAAAGCTAATTGTTGCATGTAAACCAAAAGAAATAAATGAGGAACGTTAATTCAAACGTATTTTTGAGTTAAATTTTAAATTTTAAATCCTTCGGTTACGACGTGAGCTTTCCAGTGTTATAAAGCTACGCTATATAATTAAACTTTTCTCGGCGGCAAAGGAAAATACGCGGTGAATTTTTCCGTAAATGTGTAATGCGCGATATTTTTACGAGGTGTTTAGACGTTTGTTGAGCACATAACGGTTTTTTCAACTTTAAATTTTTGACTTTTAATCGTTAAAGAGTAAGAAACAAATCCAGCTAACATTTTAATGAGCATAATTGTAATATGTGATAACTATTTTGTTCACCATTTGGAATTGAAAAACGAATTGCACGGGTTTTATTCGTACGTACTGGATCGTTTAAATCAAGATTACGATGTCTATTAGTATTGTCTTTTACTTTAAAGAGAACAATTTACTGACTGGTATCGTGGTAAGTCATGTCATATCATTGATGTCGGAACATGATCATATCACTTATTAGGGGCAAATTATAAACTTCAGCATCATGCGGTGCAACGCACAACAAAGTATTCAAAGCGGTAAACAAATTTCGGATTCAGTCAACAAAACGAAGAGAAAGCAACGTGTGCACTGGCTTTATTTGTGAAACATTTTCAGCGGCAGCGTTGTGTGCTATCCAGATCACGTGTCTACATGAAAACAAGAATGTGTGCGTTACGCAAGTGATACGAGCATCGTAATATCATTACCCGACAACGCTGGCCGGCTGAACGTACCCATACATTATTCATACATTTCATTCGTTTACTAAACCCTCAAGTTACGAGTTGGTAACCGACAGATTTATACACCTTTATGAGGGATAATATCGTTCATATTTAGTTTTATAAATCCATTTTATGGTACGGTTGTTTGTTTAAGTTTGTACTTTGTGAGACGCTTTCTGAGAAACTTATGTATTTAGATATCTGTTTGTTCAATTTCATGAATAATGTTACATTAGAACTTCTTTGAACTGACAAACAAATGCTTGAAAACTTCATTGATTTATCAGTTTGAAGGTGAGAGTGTCGGTAGCGGCGCAGTTGGTTGAACAACTACACAATTTTCAAATTAATGAGGAGAAACCATCCAGATGCAAACATCTAATTGCATTTAGTGTACACACGGTGGAGAACGTCGAGATTATTGTTCCGCAGTGGATTAGCTTTCTGGGTCAATTTGGATCGTAACTTATTGGGTTGAAGGGAGCGTAAACAGACAGCTAAATAGGGATGACAGCGCTTGGCTCTTGAGTTGATTGCTATTACGATACTATTTGCAAATCAAAAACGTATTAACATCTAATGAAATGATTGCCGGCGAAGTTTTTCAAAAAATAAAATTCGCCAATGTTGCAACATTAACAAAGAAGTCGTTTTTAATGCAACATGATATAGCACTTCCGCTATTTTTCAAACGGCAATTCATTCCGAGGTAGGTTCAATAGATTTATATACCAAGGTTTTTGTTATATGCCAACAAAAAGTACTGCATACAAGTTTTTAGGTATACTCATGAAAAATGATATTTTACTATTGTTAATTCGAAACAGAATATAATATTATATTAGGTAGATATTATATTTAAAGAAGATATATATGTACAAGTAACTATGGAGTTGATTGCGAAGTTTCATATAAATAAAAGCTTCACACTGCATATCGAACTTATTAATGTGTTGGTGTATTACATATTATTTAATACGTTTTCTACTATATCAATTGAAACGATCTCGATTTTACATCAGCTATTGGAAAACGGCATTCAAATTTAACAATAAATGCTTCCCGGCCCACAATAGTGGAATTGTTATACAAATGATGCAATGTAGCCGTTCGTAGTTTCAGAAGAGAAACTACGAGACAAAACTGGTCAAACTGTGAGAGTTGTAGGCATCAAAATATCCTATTCAAACAAGCAGTGCTCTTTAGGGATATAGAATATCAATCCAAAAACAAACGTCTAACGGCATTTTGTTTACACAGTCGCGAACGTCGAAATCATTGTTCCGCACTGAAGGAGCTCACTGGGTCAATCTGACCGGTAATTTATTTGAAGAGAGCGAACGTTAACCCGATACAGCGAAATACGGACGACACTCTACTCGCATCATTACACAAACAGGGTTGATAGTGCTTTTAACTTATAATACTACCCTCTATTTACTTACAAATAATTTCCAATGATACAAGTCATCGGTATTTTTTTAAATAGTCTATCATTATTAGAACATCATCACGCCAGGTGCCTAACAAGATAAGAAGAAAGCTCCGAGTGTCAAATATCTCTGTCCCTGCAAGCCTGACGCGCTTCGTCTACATTCATCACTGTCTTCATGCATACAGACTCGGTGCTTTCTGCCTACCCCGTTAGGGACCTGGCGTGATGTTGTGTTGTTGTTGTTGTTGTTGTGTTTAATTGTCTATCATCGGTACAATGTTCTCTTTTACATAATCATTCAACATGCTGGTAAGTCGCATATTAAATTAAACATCGAAGAAAGCATTATATTTTCAATATATTATCAGCAAGACAAGATGTTAATAAATGAAAATATAACAATAAATATCAATTTCACTCACTCCAAATATTTCCTTCTAACCCTCTATTTGTGGTTTAATAAATTGGAAGACCGCGTACGTTGGATTCCAACACGCAAGAATTTCATAAGAGCCCAGTTACTCCTATTAAGGTTTCTTTAGTAAAACTAAAAAAGTCGAATCGTTATAAGTGGAAAAATTGGGTTTTGTAAGCAATTCATATACTCTTTCACGTAATTAACAGAGTTAAAGCTATGTAGACATTCGTAAAATCTAGCGTATGAACTTTAATAACAAAAGAATATATGTGATTTGATTAAAAATACAATATATGCGTATTTAGTGTACCTATATATGTATTCATATTACGTATTACGTGGAACTAAATGTATTCCAGTTAAAAAGGTATTTGAAACATTCTGATAAGTAACATATTTGAAGATACTCGTAGTATAGCACGATCATTAAACAGCTCAGTATCCGAGATACAGTTGGTATCGAGCAGGGTTGATATTGCAGCATTTATTAAAGACGACCTTTCATAATAATCATTTTGTACCTAACTATCTGGCAACCCTGGCATGAAACACGGCTAAAAAGTAAAAAAATAGCTTTCTGTGTGCTGATACGTCTATAAATGTTTTGTTTCCTATATTCGCAGTTTCATATTGTATTTTCATAAAGACGCATTGGAATGACATTGTTAGCGTATGCCGGCAGACGGGTTCATATGTCTGCATTTGGAATATATTATTTAGATAATTTTTATTTCACTTAATTAAAAGTTATCTTTAGTGAACTATTTTTCTACACAGAAGACTTAAAAACCAAAGCATAGAAGCAGTTATAAGTGTAACAGATTCTGTAAAGGGACATAGATTTATTTATTTAATCTTTATATTACATCACAAACAAGCATAACAAAGAGAACGCCTCAATTCTTATGTGCTTGTGTACCTTACACAACGAAACATAAGTTTAAAATATACATAACGTCTGTATTTCCGTAGAATTACTATTTCAGTAGAATCTCCCGTTCATAGAATTTTAGAAATGGAATAAAACTTAACCGCGTTAAATTGAGTGTTCGTTATTCCTGCTAGATTGCACTTTAATAAAAGCTCTATCGATTCCGCTAGTTAAGTTGAGCGTAGAAATTTAACAATGATTAGAAATACGTCACCAAACGAGGTAAATAGCTGCGAGGTTATCATTCACTCTAATGAGGGAATTCCAGAGATCACTTGGTCGGTAACAAAAAGACCATCGTATGTCCCGAACAAAGGACACTGGTAGAAATATTTATTGAGTTACTTACAAAGGTCATTGTTTTCCTTATAGGCTTATTATGTAGAGTCGGATTTCTGAATTAAACTAAATTAGCTTTGCTGTGTGGTTAACAAGCAGGCTGCCTGAGAGCTGCAGCTGTAGTGAAAAGATTTACCTACTGAATAAATATATAACACAAGTAAAAAACAAATAAAAAAGTTGAAGTTATGAAAGTGCTACATTCAATTCCATTCCAGAATAGTACGCGTAATACAACAAAACAACACAACGCTCTACTGCCAACATTATTGTTCTAACTAGATTGTCCCTTGCAATAACTCTTTGTATCTCGGAGTAGCATCGCGCCACAAATCATAATGAATGAACAGATAATTACATAACTTTGTTTTTGTTATTCAACAACTACACGACCCGTTAGTTGTAGTTCATAAAGTAATGGATAGTACGCACGTTTAAACTATTGAAGAGATTTGTTTCAGATGACAAATGGTATCTGACATACCTATGTACTGACTGGCCTCGTGGTCGAGTGGTTTGAGACTCTGACTGCAAAATCGGAGGTCGTGGGTTCGGTTCCCACCGTGGACAAACATTTGTGTGATGAGCACAATTCTTTGATCTGTGTCTGGTCGTAATAAAAATATCTATATAAGTAATATATCGTATGTATGTATGTATGTTTATCAGCTGTCCGGTTACCATAACACAGACATTAAATTGCCTAATTTGGAATCGGATACGCGTGTGTGAAATGGTCCCCCACATATTATATAATACCATATTATTATATATTATATTATGTGCATTTTGCTATGAACTATCACTGATAATTTTAGTTAAATATGCTCATAAATTACTTTAATTGACAACCGTACGTAATAAACCTGGTTTTAATATTATTTACTAAAGATGAGCTGTTACAGCCCATGAAAACCTTTATAATCCCGCCCACAAACCAGCTCTAATGGTCCGTCGACAACCTCTTTATTTATATTTTATTCAAAAGATGAAAATCTTATTCTCTCCTCACTCTCATTTAAAAGCTCTTAATAGAACGTGTATAAGATCGAAATTGATAGCAAACGCGTGCAGATAGGCGAATAGATTTAACGTTAAATACGATAGATTTAGCAACTCAATCGATTGATCTTATCGGTAGAATTTATCAATGGCTTTGACCGACCGTTCAGATCGATTAAACGCTCTCACACAATCGCGAACAGAATTATTCTAACAACCGTATCATTTTTACCTTCATCGCATTGACGTAATTGATAAATTGAATTTTGATTTGTGGGAAAGGTCTCGTGGCGTTATAAACATAAATATACCTGATGTTTTTACGCGATAAATAACACTAAATGGACAATCTTTTTAAAATTACGTTTAATTTTTGAAGTGGATATAAATATATTTTGTTCTATAATACATTCAATAGAATTAGCTCGATGACGGCTACGTCAATAGGACAACTAGAATTAACGACAACTATGTATTACTACAGAACTCGTTGGTTTGTCGCTAATGAGAACAAATAAGAGATGGAGTGAAGCACGACAGCAGGGCAACGGCAATATTAGTTCAAGTGATAAATTAGTTGACAAACATATAATTGTACTTCCAAGACTAATTCATCATTGCGGCTCAGACGTTTGTTACAGTTAATTTCAATAGTTTAACGCGGCTTTGCGCAATTTACTTCTAAGCTGTTATAGTGTATTATGTTGCTTTTGCTCTCCATTCAAATTGTACCGTGCTGTAACGTAATAGCCATAATCTTCTGTGTACTTATTAGACCACTAAGCAAACTAAAGACAATCATTAACCTATTTCGAAGCACGTAATTGTACCTGAGTTATCACAGAAAATCTCTAGACGACTTTCGGTAAAAGAGAAAATAAACATAAATAGGTCTTGTCTTGTCTCGTGACCTTTAATCTCGAGAGAATAGAAACCAAATGTACATCTTATAGGATATTCGAGGATAATAGAGCCTTGTTACATACAAACAGACCGTGAGAACAGCCGGCAGTTGTTGTGCTGACCGATAGCATCAACATACTAAGAGACTTACCCTACAAGCAAACAATCAAGCGAACGTGGACCTTGCGGTGTTGTCTTAAGCTCGAAATGTGTACTCACGGACATGTTGCCATCAAGCTCGTCACGTCTCAATTAATTGCGAATGATACAGCCACGGTTTATTGCGACGGTTTCTATGATCTTTTGTGTTTGCTTAAGCGTTAATTTGTTTTATTGGCGTCGTTTCCTTTCTTTTACTTACACGCCCGTGCTCTCTATTATCATCAGTATATAAGTGATATCGACAATAGTATAAACTAAACGAAAGTACAACACTCATTATGTACATTGATGTTTGCTGGTAATTAGATTATACAGAAAATAGCAAACAGCTAATACACCTGTATAATATGTAACAAACTTTGTGGTTTGTACTCGTGTACAGGATATGGTTGTTAATTATTCTTTTTATCACCCTTCGTCTGCAGCTCATCTCGCGATTGCAATTTGTTATAGAATTGATATTGAATGATTGAATAGGTCATTTTCAAATCGGAGCATTTATATTTAAGTGACACACGGCCCCACAGATAACTGAAACCAAATCAAACAAAGGCATATCATTGCCCATCGTGTCATCCCTCACATGCATGATCTTGTAAGCGTGTTAAATGTACCCACAGCACTGGAAAGTTTTCAAACAATACCTGAGCGCCCTGCCTCTGATCCTCCGGTACTATACTGAAGGAATTATTAATAAAACGTTCAGAAATAATTTTGTATTTGAAATTACTTTTATTATACCGAACGATACCGTTAACTTTTTTCTGCGCTCTCTAATAACGGTCTAGTCGAGTATTGTTTCTTTTGTTCGCTACCCGGACTCGTATATCCTGTTTACAACTAAGACGCCACGAGCCACCTACGCGAATGTTTCGGCTCAGTGGCCGTGTATAATGAACCAAACCTTGACTTATGATTCTCTTCTTAGCAACAGTAAATATGGAACACTTCAATATTTTACGGATGAAAAACATTGTGCCTTTTTTCAAAAATTTTAAACAAACGCACGTACCTATGTATGTCGTTGTGTACACGCATTTATTTAGTTCTAATGCTGAGTTTAGAAAATTTATGGCAACAACATATCTAAAAATAAGCGAAGACACTACTACTCTATAATACATATAAGATATAAGTATTAGTAATATAAGTATAGGTTATAATCCTGCAGTTTTTCAGTAATCAAATGTGCAGTTGTGACGAATCTATTTATTAAATGCCAGGTTCTAGCCCCATACTAGCAAAACCTACAACCTACAAGGGTAGTGTAAGCGATTTCTATATTCTCATAATTATTTAAGAGTGTTTCCTGCTAAACACAACTTTTACACTCACCAATATTGTTTCATGAAAATTATTTGTACGCGGATACTTAATAGTTATGGTGCAATATTTTCGTATTACACAGTTATCGTATATACATAGGTTATAAACATCCAAAGCATTTAAGGTTAATTGGAAAACATGATTCGCTAATGAACAGTTTTCGTGTGCTAATAACGAATACCACAACCATTTTAAACTTCGTTCACGCTGTCGACTCACAGTAGTTTTTTTAAATGTCAAATAGACTTACGTCTGATTACAAACTCGAATGTGAATGAGATGCAGTCTAAGATATAGTACTCTTTCTTATAAAACGCCTATTCACTTTGGTTTTGAATAATCCCATTTTAGACGTATCGGGAAATATAGGGACGGCAGGGAACTACATTCGTTGGGTATCTACACCAGAAACGATTAGAGAGTAGATAAATGTTACATTGTCAGCATAAATACTGAAAAGTGTTATGAAAAACGTTCAATTCTACCCCTATTTTTGCTGTCCCTAAGCAGCGAGATATAGTCGTGCTTTGTTATCTTTTGCTAAGGAAAATCAAATTGAATACACTCAAAAAGTCGTAAGTGTCCTAAATAATAATACTAATAAAACTTTTATTTACACCAGAGGTCATGAACACAAATAAAAAAAGGGAATCCAAAGTTTAAAAAGTGCTGAAATGACAGTGCAGTGATTGCATTGTTATCAATACGATAGAGAAGGATTCTGTACTGAGATTATGACGTGGCGAGCCACAGCTACGGATGTTCAGTATGCTACCACTTTCTCGTGCAGTTCGGACTACTTGTGAGTTGCGTCACTATGTATTTACATTTTTGTGACATAAATATTACATAGCAAAGCTTATGTAAGTACACCCAGCCAAAATTATCAACGTAATTGAGATACATATCTACGGCACAGTGACTCTACACATTGACCAGTGTGCTTGTTTCATAGCCGCATTCCATAAGATTAAATATCATAAACACCCTGTTTCTTTAAAGATGCAGACATTATTAACCGTAATTTTCTTATCAACTAGAGGTCCAATGTCGTACTTTAATTGTTTATTTAATTAATTTATTCATTTTTCTAAGAAAACTTTATTGACCTCTACGCTCTAGTAAGTGATATCATTGACACAAAATACTTTAACAAAACTTAAGATTCGTGATATCTATTAGCTGACGTTAGATTTGTATTCCTACCGAACAGCTACGGCGTTTCTAACAACAAAGCCTACGTCTATTCGTAAGTCCATAGGAACATAAAAAAAACTTAATTCATATTACAAAACAATAAAATAAGTAATAAAATCTCTCGTTTAAGAGAAACTTGTACATCCGATAACTGATATTAAAAAGAGATTTGAACATAAATATTGTTTTATCGTCATACCATCTTTACAACTACTAAGTTTACAAGTACTCTGATATTAGTATTAATATGCCATATTTTATTACGCGATCGCAAAGTGCAGTGCAGTGAGATAATGAAGTAGACAGCCGTTAGCCCTAAGTATAGAGATCTGTATTAATGTAAGCTCACGTGTCGAGACCTAAAGCGCAAATAGAAACTCCGAACGTCTGAAGTTTATTTACTTTTTACGACATAGCCCCGGTATTACTACTACCTTCGTCCTATAAACAATATACTAAGATACAGTGTAGTAGGCAGAAAGTTATTATTTCTTGCAAACAAGCGGTATCAGTCTTTAATAGGACTAGTTTCTAGTAGTTAATCAGCAGTGAATAATTAAAAGCTGTTCAAAAATTGAAATAAATGGAATGATAAAGCGACACAGGCATAAAGAATGTAAACATTTAAAAATACAGAATCATAACTAAGTCGTATAGGAAGAACCTGAAATTTGTATTGAAATAAGGCTCACAG
This sequence comes from Passova gellias, assembly GCA_018249975.1. Taxonomy (NCBI): domain Eukaryota; kingdom Metazoa; phylum Arthropoda; class Insecta; order Lepidoptera; family Hesperiidae; genus Passova; species Passova gellias. The sequence goes on from DWUN01000997.1 coordinate 12,083, forward strand.
GTAAAGCCAACGAGTTTGCCGTCAAGCGAACAGATGCGACTCCATTGAACATTCTATAAATCATACCCAACATCGCATAACGTTCATTCATAGCGTTTGGACATTTGCAAAGCTTATGTTAATACATGTATTTACAATTTGCAATTCATTCACCGTTAATATGTACTTGGATTCATTTTGCATAGCTACGAAATATGTTTCGAAAACAATAAGTAGACATAAATTTTTACTTAATATTTTACTTCTTACTCTAATCTCAATCTTTTCAAATGTTTCAATTAATAAAAGAGATACTTGAGAAGCAAGATATTACTTAAATTTGATAAATATAATGGAAAATAACCATATGAGTTCCGTTCTAAACAACCGGAAAATATATTAACTTCACTAAAGAAGTAGTATTCGGACAAGAACAGGAGTAATCTTTGAAGGCATTCTGTATCGGCCACAGAGGAACGGATCCGTTTACAGTTCATGTTTAATTTTAATCTGTGAGATGTTATGCTAAGTAAGTTATTAAAACCAATGAAGAAACGAATAAACTTTTGTTAGCTCCCGAAATTTCGGCGCAACTCCAAGAAAGTTCGATGTGATTCGGCCCAACTTTGGGCTCTAAACTTATCAAAGTGATTTGGCAAACTTGTGCGCGAACTCTTTCAAGATGCCTTAAGTGAACGCGTTTAGGGACGTAGTTCGATGTAGTAGCAGCATTTATTAGGTACGTAAAAGAAGACGCCTTTCTAACGGATCCTTTCTGAAACCTCTGAACCTCTGGAAAAAACATAACACAAAATACAGTAGTTTACTCATATGTACGACGCGATAAACTTGAAATTGCAATTTGTAAAGTTTGATTTTGAAATAGCAGAGAAAAATGGACACTACTTGTCCACTATTGGATAAATCGAATTGAAATAAATTTCGCTCGCAGCGCGATTGTAAATCGAGGTTAACCCACTCTCAGCCACTTGCGATGTTTGAGTCGTGCTCTTGATCACATAGCGCGAACCGATTGCATAGATTTCTCGGATTTACATCGCCTTTTTTTTTAAACACTTTTTGTTCCATTGTTGGACCGGGTCTCCCTTGAAAATGAGAAGGCGTAAGTGGCATCCCATGGCCTTACCATGGGATGCCACAATAATTATTGAACACTAAGATGACAAATATACTATGGTAAAAGTATAATAATAACTTAGGATATTCTCAGAACATGGCTATAGATCCAGGTTAATCCGCTCTAAACCACTCGCAATGTTTGAGCCCCGCTTTCTACCGCTCAACTTCAGCTGCACGAATAGCTATTTACGACTTGTAGAGATTTGTACTACAAAAGATTATGCAGTATAAAAAATATCCTAGCTCTATTACGCGCAGTTACTTAGACATTAAGAAGTATAGCACAAGTGTTTACGATTACAAAGCCTTCAGACCCGAAGAACGATCACTAAAATATGTAAGACCTTAATTAAGTGTGTGTATACCTTAATAGGAATAAAACAATTTCGATTTTATTAATATAGATAGGATCATAATGAAATACCGTTTGGATTTATTGGACTATACTACGTTTAAAAACAAAATGAAATCTGATATGAATTCGCAGAACTCAGTGGCCGGGAGAGGTTAATCCGCTTTGAGTCTCGCACAATGTCCCCCGATTGACAATTTTGACGCTTAACAATTCACATCGCAATTATTCTGCATTTAGATAGAGTACGCAACAATGTAAAGATACAGGACCCAATAAACGAGTATTTAGGATATTTTTATTTCACTTATGTAATAAAATCATAGAAATCCGGTGATTTCTATTTTTTTATTCCTCTTTATTAAACAAGAAAGAAGAAAAGCTTTAGGAAATCACATAATGAGATTTTCCAGCCATGTTATTTTAATTAAGATTACCCTTGGGATAAAATTCCTCCGAATACGTCACGTTCACTAGGCGAACGAGACGCCGGTAAATAAGCAATTATCAACTTAGCAAACGTTTGGTATTTGTTGGTTTTTTTTTGTTAGCAACCGTTTACTAATTGGACGATAAATTATACAAAATTTTCTTCTGCCTGACCGAATTTTACGATGTTATCTTTACCTCTCGACATCGTAACCTTTCTTATACTACCTACTCTAAAACGCGCGAATAGGATTCTGCAGGGCTTTAACGCCAATAGTTTTATTATGTTATTATAAACAACATAACATAAACAAAATAATCACTTTCGAGAAGGAAATAGTGCAGAAGTCAAACCCTAATGGGTTGGTACTTCAAAAAACAAACAGAATCAACAGCTAATAAATATACGTTTACTTACCTAACTACATATACCTATGATTGTATAAATATATCTTCAAATCTTATGTATTTTTAGGATCACTACAACAAAATGTGCATTTTTAGATTTTGTAATCGTTTTATATCTTTAATAACTATAATCTTAACTTAAGCCTCGCGTTTGTCTTTGACTACAATAATAATTTCACCTGACGGTATGCGAGGTTCAACGAAGGATGTAGTACGTTTGCCTCAACATTGCCTATTCACTCTAATCAATATGATAAAGAACATATTTTCAAATGGCAAACCATAAATTTAACGTGAGACTAAGAGCCGATTCCGGGGAAATGATTTGTCTCTATGATCTGCATTCAAACGTTTCTATTTAATTTTTATTTGTAAACATAAATCACATTATTATTTATATACGTACAAGAGCTGTTTATTTTGAAAAGTATTTGCTTAGGGTAAAATATTGAGCATTTACAAAAAAATAAAACAAATAAGAAATAAAAACATAAAGTAATTGAATCGTTGAGTATATACAGATAATAGTATATCATGCAGAAAAAAGTCCTGTACAATATTATTAATTTGATTTTGAAGTATCTCGAATATTGGAGAAATGAAAAAGAATAGCTAACGCACATTAGGTGAAGTGAGCATGAGGTGAATCCCTTCGGTGTAGCAATCGGTACGGCCGGCCGCGTTTTAATTTAGCTTTCTCTGTTTTATTAAAACTTGGAAAAGCTCAGGTCGTTTTTAAAAGCCAACAATGGTTTATGTCTGTAAAAGCTAAGATCATTTAATAAATTGTAATTCAAAGAGTGGTTATGCTTTAATAAATAGTCAAGTTGTGCAAAGTATAAACTAAATTTTTCAGATCCTAAATTATATTTATATTAGAATAGACAAGGACTTTTTAGTCAAAATAAAATAAAATCTTTTTTTAAGCCGTATTATATTTTTACATTTTTTAAAGTAAATAAATGAATAGGCAGTAAACTCAGAACTCGCTTCGTCTTTTGGAGTGACCCAGATGCAAAAATAAGGAAGCTTCTTTTATCACTGGGCACACAATTATGAATCGCCGTAAAAAATTAAAATTAATCAGAAACAGCATCGCATTTGTCATCAGAAATGTATTTGATATCAATTAACATTATGTCATACCAACCTTCATTTATCCTGCACCATTTCGCCCGATTGGCAGATTTCCCGCCGCCATTGTTGATTACAGAGGCGAAATAGAGAAACGTGTTCACTATCCGTGTCGGCTGCGTATTTACCGAATAATAACTAGATAAAAGTAAAACTACCTAGTATTTATAAAACATTTTTTACCAAAACCATAACATTATTTAATGTTTTTATCATAACCTCTACCTTGATATTCCTTTAATGAAACATGGGTACACATTTAAGTTCTTCTTTACTATTCTTACCTATTTATTAAATAGGTTACCTAATTTTGTTAAAGTGTATTTTGACCCACAGAAACAGAATACGAAAAAGCTCTATTCATTACTACAATGAACTAGTACTAATTGTTCTGGTTCTAGCGTATAGCGATAGCGTGCCGAAAGCTTATTTGATTTGTCCTGATACCGCTATAAATTTTGCGACTAAACAATTGCTTAAATTAAGAAACATTTAAGTAATTATCTTTTGACATAATAATGACATGAATGACTACTAGTAACCTATACATTTTCGTAACCGCGTTGCGTTGCACAATACAAAGAGGGAGTTTCATTTGTCCTTCAGAGTGCATTTAATGTGCATTACTCATGTTGTCAACATAGCTGACAAGAGTGGTCTTGCTCCTTATAATTGCTATCGTCAACGTTCGTTACCGTGGCAGAACAGCGGCATGTAGTACTTGGTTTCCATATCAGTGGTGGCTAGAGGAAAATGATGTGCTAAGTGCCAAAACACATAACTTCATTTTCTTCTATGTACAACAATTTCAATCATAATGGAGCTTCGTATAACTTATTCATTAGTAATACGTTGTACTACGATACTTTCACAACGACTACTGAACTCTGTTTCCGAAAAATGTCTATGTTGAAAAATGTTTTATTTATCGTACGTATGTACATTAAGATATAACCTATATTACAAATGTATTCAATGTTACAAATTGATTTTTATAACAGTAATAAATTAATGTACAGAATTACAAGTTACAATAACGTCGTCTGCTAATACTTGCACGAGAAGTAGCACGAGCGAAACCCATTCATGAAGTATGCATGTGGTGTCCATTAAGGCGACGTCATTGCATTTGTCAGATTTGTTCTGCGTCATTGTAGCAGACACGTGGACATACCGCCGCCATTGTACGTCGTGTTAGCGGAATACTTGAACAGGGGCGTCGCCATGCATACCGGCTACGACTTTGGATGACGGCGGGAAAAATTACGTACACTAACGTAAGCGTACAATGTACGAATGCATTGCGGTCTATAAATAACTGGTAACCCGATTTGTTTTCATAGATCCAATGCGTAATATTTTCATAATGTTTGTTCGAACACTTAGTTTTAGGAATATATCTCATTTTTTTAAAGAATACCTTTGTATCTGTTAAAAAGGTATGATTGCCTTAGGTCTAATATAAATAGTTAAACTAGCAGACATAACACTTGCTGGAACAATGTATTCCATCGTTTATAGACCCTTGCAATAATAAACTGACTACTACTACTGACGGAGGAGTCAAGTCTCCGAAACTACCGTGTATGCATGAAGAGAGTGATGCATGTAGAGGAAGCGAGTCAGGTTTGCAAGGACAGAGATATTTGATACTCGGTGCTCTCTGCCTACCCTATGTTGCCTATGTTGTTGTTGTTGTTACAGTAAAATGATATAATATTTTTATCTGAATTCGGTAGTGAAATCCGTTCACATTATCCTAAATCCTGTATATTTGATATACAAGAATTTACTCTTTCGAATGAATTTTTATCGCAGTAATAAGTTCTCGGTCCATTTATGACCAGAAAGAACCGTAACCATCACCTCAATCGTTTTTGATAAATGACCCCTCCACAGACGATCCGCGATTACAGTGCAAATACAACCATTATTTGAATTCCCTTGTCACATAGGGACGCTGGTTTAAGCCCCTTGAAGTAAATTCCCTAGTTAGATATAAGATGTTAAAATCAATTATTTCATTCTGTGCGGTGATTTATTTACTTTTACATTTTAGTTTACTGACACAAATAAATTGGCATAAACGAGCAAAATTAATGCCGTATGGGATTCTTCGCCAGTCAACCCTTACTGAATAGTATAAAAATGTTAAATGTTACTCAAAAATATATACTTATATTTAGCAATACGAATAATTGGAATGTGTTATATAGGTAGAAAAAAATCTTATAAGAATACCGAAATGAAGACACCTTTGTATACCATAGTGACGGTTTTGGATTAGATTGATGTGAATTCTTTTACCTGTTCTTTGCCGTTCTTTGTTAGAGTATTTCCTTAGTATGCAAATATCTTTCTATGTACTCATGGTATACTTAACAGATAATGTATAAAGCCTTATATACTTAGTACATTTATCTATAATAAGAAATGAATTTTCAAATCCCTCGAATAAGTGAACGCGGTTAGTCGGCATAGTTCATCTAGAAACATCGGTTCAATAAAACGAGTGTTAAAAACATTATATCAATATATCTCTGACACTTAAAGTTCTTTAATAAATGTACAACTTAGATTAAAATGCAAATAAAGTTGAGTCTCGTAGCTTTAACGATCTAATTATGCATCTCTTAAATATAATAAGCTCTCGGTCCGTTTATAGCGAACCGCTCACCGCTTATAAAATAGCTCTTGTATCAACTTCCCGCGATCCCAGTGCAAACTTGACTATTGTTCGTATTCAGTTGTCACTGTGAGTTTGGCGCGGCTACTGACAACTGTACAACAATATACTTGTTAGTGCGACTGTTCTGGTACAAACTGGATGTTAACTACTATACCTGTTTCACAAAGATTTGAATGTATTAACACAAATTTGACTGCCTCGTTAGTGGTGCGGTTGCTAGCGCGACTGCCGTTCGGGATGTCCTGGGTTCAAATCCCGGGTTGGGTACTGCTGGTTTTATCTCATTTAGAATTTCTAGTAGTGACTCAGAGTCTGGATGTGTGCCCGGTGCATGGCAATAGGCTCACCGCCTATTCCATT
>DWUN01000998.1:0-18560 GCA_018249975.1 Passova gellias
AATTTTTAATTTTATAATTGTAAATCGATTCGCGTATTCCTTCCTTATGAAATAATTTTGCAAACCTATTAGCCTATGATGAAAAAATTCGAGGCTGTTTTAAATTCTTCTTCTTCTTCTTCTGTTTTAAATACATACAACTGACTATAACTTATGATTATAACACATGAATAAGAATAAAACAATGATGTTATGTGAAATGAATTGTTTCCGGTTTATAATTTCCTTCATGTATAATTATAAAATTGAGTAACATTATAATTATTAAAGTTTGCAGTGTAATTTGTACATTACAATAGTTATACAACAGAGGATGTTTATTATACAATAGTTTATAAAAAAATTGTATGTATCCAAAAAATCTCCTAATTAGCCGTCCGACTGATTCATTATCACAGAGATATTACATTTGTACAGATGTGTTATAGCTAGAGACAGACATTTGGACATTGGGTTCATTTTATAAACACAACTGTACCCACTAAGAGAGGGTTTCAGATACTCCACCAATAAGGAGTCGAAATGTAAATCCTAAACTTATTTATTTATATTTGAAGATTTATTAAAATGAATATATATATATATATATATATATATCAAATGAAATGTTTAAACATTACTCGCTGTATAATGTAATCATTGAATACCAATTATGGTACATTCATATTCGTTCCACTACGAAGTGTATAACACTCTAAGGGTAATTATATAATCTGATGCAGTATCTTTTTTCCTTTTATTACAAAAGATAGAAATTTTGTCTTATGTCATATGCTAAAAAGTTTTACTTCATAAATAATACAATTAAATTTCATCTTATTTAATGTTACTCGCATTATTACAAATTTAAAACAAACAAAGCATTTCTTTCTCAAGTCGCTACATTGACTAGATATATATTGACCCGATCGTTCATTACATAATAAATATTGCGTCATTTACAGAACTGGGATGGTCTCAGCCGTGCGACGTCTGGTCGATAGGCTGCATCATGTTCGAGCTGCACCTCGGGATCACGCTCTTTCAGACACACGACAATCGGGAACACCTCGCCATGATGGAGAGGATCCTCGGACCCATCCCCTACAGGTAATCGGGCCATGCCACGTGCCGACCCCGAGGCCACAAAAGATACCGTTAGCCTATCCAAGTAAATAAATAAGTCTGTCACATGCGAAGTTTTACTACAACCGAATCCTCTAGACTTGTGGGTGTCACTGTAAATGCTGCAATTCAGTCCAATAGAAAAAGTTTATTTAAAGCCAATTGATTGTTTTTGTCTGAACTTTTTTTTTGTAACAACAAAAAAATTAAACAACATGATCACTCTAACTTTTAATGCTTTAATTATTATTGTCAAATAAATTTTAATGTAATACATGCAGTACATGATTTTATTTCCTTTTATAACAGAATGGCACGGAAAACAAGGACAAAATACTTTTATCATGGCAAATTAGATTGGGACGATAAATCGTCAGCCGGCAGATATGTCAGAGAAAACTGCAAACCGTTATTGGTAAGTGTCAGTCGGGAACGTTTTTAATTCTGTATTTTGGTAATCGAATTTATTTAAAGACGAAATATAATCGATGCTGCTATTTTGCTTTCAATGTCATCAATAATATGAGAATCTTATACTATACATAAAATTCTCGTGGTCGAGTGATTAGAAACCTTGAATGCTAAACCTGAGGTCGTCGGTTCGATTCCCAACCGGGACAAATATTTGCATATCGCATTTGTAAAGTCATCGAGTATAATATTGGAATACAAAAGTGAGTGATTTGTGTCCCCCGGCAGAAGTACTTGCAGAGCAACGGCGAAGAGCACCGCCAGCTGTTCGACCTGATCGCGCGCATGCTGGAGTACGAGCCCTCGCAGCGCATCACGCTGCGCGACGCGCTCAAGCACCCCTTCTTCAGCAAGCTGCCACCGCACCAGCGACTAGGTACCGCGCCCCCCTCCACCCTCCGCTCGCACCGCCGCAAACCAACGTTACCGTTCATATCATACTTTATTTTGAACGCTCGTCGATAGAAGTATGAAATCCGTAATAAATGTTTAAGTGGCATTCCATCAGTACGCCCGCTGGTGTCCCGGTGACATGCATGCCAGTAAATTCGGTACACGGCTGATTTAAAAGGAATGACAAAAGAGGGAAAGCCTCACCGCTCAACCTGTCGCTAGGCGATTAGAAATTGTACATACCCTCTTACTGAATAATAGTTTTAGTTTCCTGTAAATGAAGGTTGTCACGAGGCTGGACAATCTATATTCGAAATACAAACAGTTTGGTCAGTGTGATTCGTGCAGTGTGTGATGTGTTAATTGTTTGTTATAGGACACCCGTTCACAAGGTCGTCGTTCATTAGGTCAGATATTTTTGTCGTTGTTAGATGCTTCACTGAGAGCTTCATTCTGTCTTGTTTCTTTATAGACTTAAGACCATAGTATGACGTTGATTTGCCGTTTTATTTTCTATTTTTTTTTTCAATTGTGTTGTCAGTGTGCGGTAATATTGCGCTTTCGACATTTTGATTTGTCCATTAACAGTTTTTGTTATTTTTGATTTCGGCTTTAGTACTATGAATATTATTGTTTTAACATATTTATATTTTTAGATGTTAATTGACAGTAAAATTATTTGTTCGTTAACTACTCCCATTTAGATAACATCCGTGACTGGGGTATTTTTAAGCCAATATGTTGCTTATCAATAATATATCATATATATTAATAACTGCTTATGTCGTAGAAATAATGTGTATTTTTTTTTCATGTACTTTGTACCTATTTTTATTATTGATTAAAATCAATCAGTAAAATGTAAACTTCCAGACAATAAAATTTCGAGTCACATTATATAAGTTCCGGGCACGTTTAATATATATGCTCGTTTGTTGAACAGGCAATGACCGTACCCGGTGCAACGGTGAGAGCTCGGGGTCCCGCGAGCGATCGCACTCGCTCAGCAGGTGAGGCGCTCCCCGCCCGCCGCGCACCGCTCTCCCGCGCCCGCGCCGCGGCCCCCCGGCGCCGCCCGCGGGTCCCGCGCCCGGCCGCACTCCGCCGCCGCCCGCCGCCCGCCCGCCGCGACCGGAATGACAAGACGATGCCAACGACTGACTCGACTGCCTGCCGCTACTCGTACATTGCGTTCACAAATGACGACAAATGTTCCAACAACACATATAATGGAATCGGTCTTACAATCGTTAACATCGATCCCTGCTACGACTCGCAGCAAAGATATCGACGTGTTACTGGCGAACGCTAACAGACGGCCCAGTCGGATTAAAGAATTCTTTCTACCGGCGACCGTCTTCGACCCAGAGAACGAGAAAGAAGATAATTCACGTGTCAGATAACGCAACAACAGTTTTTCCACAGGCTAGTAACACGTATTAATCCTACACTGGCGCACGCCATACCGATGGACGATGAAAGATACAGCTGCGTGCCACCGGAGCGGGGCGCGCGGGGGGCGGGCGCCGCAGGCTCGCCACGTGTACTACTTGGACATTTTGTTGTAAATGAAGTGATAAGTGATATAATTATTTTGTCGGACATTGTAATCTAGGTAATATTTTGTTGTGAATCGGTACTTCTCAATTTGTATTTATAAATAATTACTATTCGAAATAAAGACTGTCAGTCTGAAAGTTGCATTTTGTTTTGTTAATTTTAAAGCGTTTATATAACGATGACCGAATTGACTGCTCGATATGTCTCGATTAGGAGTTATCATTCAATATAATATATAGTTGAAAGCGAGGTCTACGGCACCGCGCTAGGTAAGGTTTGGTATTCTGGTATCGGTCACTGGTGCCACTGGCGCATGCTATTTTTCCAACATGACATGGACAACAAAATGTACATTAAAATGTGTCGAATAAAACTGACCCGTTATTCATTGACAACCAAGTTACAAAAAAACCTTGACTAACAGATAAATTAATAAAAAAGTTTTACCGAATTGAAAAATAAATTTAAAATTTACTACATGTTATAATACGTGTTATTAAATAATAGAGGGTGCTAAATGAGTGACTCGTCCAAATATTGGTGTACTTATTTACATCTTAAGTACAGACAGCACTTAATGTATACGAGCTCTGCCGCGCGGTGATACATGGTATTTTCGGGATAAAAAGGGGCTTATATGTAGCCCTATAACCTCTATTTTCCAGCAAGAATGGGTTCACAGAATTGAAGATAGACATAAATGTAAAAAAAACACGCTATATTCTTCCATAAGAAATACGAATAAGGGCAGGGTTTTGTGTCCTACTTTAATAATGGTAACAACTTCACAACCAAAAATAACACCAGTAATATAGGAATAATCATTAATTTATGCTAATATATCAACGTTAATAGTTCATCAATTGTTTGTAAATATGGTACCAGTTGTAAATAAGGAGAATTTCAAGTGGTATTTCAACGCGTAGATATTCGATGGTTAGCAATTAATGAAATAAAACTATAAGTCATATATTCAGCCATTTATTTATAATTTCATAAATAACGCTTAGGTACTCGTAAAAATTTTTAGTAAATAGAAAATTTATAGCAATAACATAATCTGTTCTAAAACAAATTGTATTCAAGTCAATAAATTAATTCAATAAACGTTAAAATTTATTAGATGTCACTAAAAATTATTGCAGAAATTTAATCAGATTTATCGCTAAATGAATTCCTTAATAATATACATTTACTGACCAAAGTAATGTAATGATATAAATATTAAGTATCTACAATTTCATATCACATTCATTTTGTAACTTATTATTTGGAATGTGTAATATAAATATGTGTAAATATTTAAGGGTGTATGTAAAAAACGCAACGAAAACATTTCTTAATAAATCTTTCAAAATCCAAAGCAATTGTTTTGAATACTGAGATGCCGGCTTAGCCATCTGGATTGTAATGTAATTATACTAGATATTATGGTAAATATTAAAAATCAACGATTAATTCCAATATTAATAAAATAATAGTAAATACACAAATTGAAGATACTAACAGGATTCAGTACGATAGCCATTATTTAGTAAGGTTCGCCCTTAAGTAAACTTACCGATATTGACTTACAATACAAAGTAAATTCAGATACACTGCAAAAACTCGAAGCGGATTACTTCTATACACAAGTACACTTTACATCTAACGAGATTACACATAGATTTTAAAATTCGCTCTTATGTATTGTATTCAATCGACTTAATAGTTTCGACGGATATTAGTTTTTTATTTTTATTTAAAATACGATTACATGGACATTGCATTAACACAGCGGACATCAAATTCAGTTACAAAAGCTTAAGCTATTTTGAGCTTTTGCCTTGTGTAGTATGGACATGGCTTATATATTACGCAGCCCCAGATCTTAAATTTTTTTTAGGCGGAGTAAAAACTGAAAAAAGCCGCCCCCGACTACTTGTTTATTTTTACCTTTATTATCTTCATAATTTCAGCAATCAGATGTGCACTAAGTGATTGACATATGAACATAGGCCTTCCGGAAATAATGTACAATAATGTTCGTGCGTAGAGTATGTAGGTCACAGTTAAGTAAATATACAAATACCTGCCCATTCGTTTGTAAAGTGTGAATTTGCCGCCCGGGGGCCCCGGCTCCCCCCCAGACCCGGGCCTGATATTACGCAGTGTTACTATTTGACTGTTACCTTCTTAAAATCGCAGCGATCATTTCATTAAATACTCCTAATAGGGAAATACGTAAATGCCCATATAAAATGATCCAAGCGAATTATTGCAGAACTCTCGACTGAAGCGTCCTGTTCGGCACTACGAATAACAGCGAAAAAAAAATAACAATGTTACATATATTCGTACGTGGATAGGCTGTGGACGTTGGAGCTACAGCGTCCAACCTGTGTTCAATTAAAATGCATAGCCAGTAATAGCTTAGAGCGTTCACCCACCATCTGATATCGGAAAAACTAACAATTATGTCAATATAGCAAAATTTTCCAGTGAACCATAGATCCGAATGAAATCGTATATGAAAGTACTTCCCGGTGCGTTATCGTCGATGTATCTGGCGGTTTGATATCGGAGAGTGCATAAACCCTCGTACAGTGGTCGTGTAAACGTCGTCACGCGCCATTTCAACTCTATTACACTTCACTCAAACTTCATTCGATTATACGGATAGCGAATACTGGACTCGCCGTCAGCCATTTCCAGTGGAATATCGAAAATGAGTGCACGAGACAAAATGTAAATGTCACTTGAACGCGGCACTTTACAAGTGGAAGCGGAGTGGAGCGTAGCGGCACCGTGGCGCGTGTGGTCGCGTGGTCGCGTGGAGCTACATGATCTGCACGTGCGGCTCGCTGAGCGGCCAGTCGTAGCGCGGCGGCAGCGCGGCGCCGTAGCGCACGTCGTACATCTGCGCGCGGATGAACGCCTCCGTGTCCAGCGGCTGCGGCTGCAGCGACGCCTTGCCTGCGGACCGCCCACCGCCACCGTTATTGCGGCTCGTGCTCGATCGGTTAGAAACCCCGACTGCGACACCGCAGGTCGTGGGTTCGATTCCAGGACGAACATTTGTGTGATGAGCACATTTATATGTCTAGTCGTAATAAAAATATCTATTAAAGTATCACATCGAATGTATGTAATGAACATATACTTACATTCGGATAACACAGGAATTGAATTTTCTAATGTGGAATCGGATATCGTGTGTGGAATTGTTCCCATTTATTATTATTATTATTATTATTATTAGCTGTTCTAGCGATCTGGTCGCTAATGACTTACGCCCTGCGTGCACTGCGAGTTTTTTCGCCGTCGATTGTCATCGAGACATGTACGTGCGCCCTGAGCTCACTGCGGGACAGAATGACACCGAAACCGAAATACCAAAGAAACTAGTTACATTAACAACTGCTTTACGGTGCAAATAAACGTAGCGTCGGTACTTCTCCGCGCGAAACGTATACATGATCTACCACCTAGAAAACCATTCAACAGCGATACAACATATTTTGAATGAGACTAATTACCTAATTTGAATAGTTACAATATCATGTACCAAATCGTCGTAAGTATTTTGTCTCTAATCAATTTTTGTGACGAGTAAAATAGAGTGCGCTCCAGTTACCAGTTCTGTACGCGTGCTCCACGACCTTCTTGGCGATTTTCACGGAACAGTCCTGTATGTCCTCGAGCGGCGGGTACAGACTGCCGTGCTCCAGGTGCTCCTGCGACACGATGTCCGACAAGGCCTGGTGACAATCAAAGGAACATTAAAGAGCGCATCCAATAAAATCATTAACTATATCGTTCCATCGCTGAACGCAAATACCAAATATGCTCTGAGCGTGAGAAAGATAGATCCACTAGCGATCTATAGCAATATTATAAAGAGGTAAAATTGTTTTGTTGGAGTAATCTCTGTAATAAGAACCGATTTTGACCGAGTGGTCCCGTGGAAGAGACATACATTTTATGACTTACTAACAATAGTATTCTTCGGGGATGAAAGTGCGGCGGTTATCTCTATGGTAGGCTGTAAAAAGCATAATAATAATGCTTGTGAGTTTTCCCCCGTTATCCGTAAATACAACTCAACTAGATAGGGATAGCCCTATCTAGTTGAAACCATCAATTACACTAAAACGTTATAATACTATTATTGACAAACCTCTGCAGCCAACAGCATGAAGTCATCCGAGATATCGATGATGCCCGCGCAAATGATGCCCAAAGCGAGTCCGGGGAAGATGTAAGCGTTGTTCCCTTGCCCCGGGCGCAGGGTCCGGCCGTCCTTGGTACGATAATCCGGGAAGGGCGAACCGGACGCGAATATCGCTCGCTCCTGCCAACAATACGAGACAGAATAATAATAATAATCGATAAATTATATCTGATTTACACGGGCAATTGTCTATTATCTCAGTCAGTCGAGTGATTAGAATATGGCAAAGGGTGAACGCACGTCGGTGTTGACGTAGGCCTCCTCGGCGGTGCACTCGGCCTTGCTGGTGGGGTTGGACAGCGCGAAGATCACGGGCCGCTCGTTGGTGGCGCCCATCAGCCGCAGGATCTCCGCCGTGAACGCGCCGCCGATGGCCGCCGCGCCTAACATTACAATACATAACACATGTATCTAACGACCTTTGAAAGCGAAATGGCAAAGGAGTATTTATAACCACAAAGAATTATACAGACAGTTTGTTGTCTATAGATTCCCATGTAAACATACTAGATGGCGTTAATTTATTTGATGTCAATAGTTTTTTCTTATAATACATTAATATTGAACGGGAAATCCTCATTCTCACGGCCAGCGTTTTTTCAATCAACCAAAGAGTATCGATATATCATTTAACATGAGAATAATGAATATTGTGTAAATTGTTTATTCAGATAGGATATATTATCTACTGACCGATGAGTACGGATGGCCTGGCGGTCTTGACGACGTCGAGCAGCGTGCGGATGGGCGGGCAGTCCTTGGCGAACTTCTCCTTGTGCTCGTTGAGGCCACCCTCGGGCCGGTTCTTCACGATGAGCCCCTTGGAGTCCACCATCCAGATCCGCGAGCGCGCCTCGGCCTCCGGTGTGCCCTCCGCCTTCATGGCCATCACGCACAATTCCGCAATGCCCAGTGAGGCCTAAACGGATGTCCAAAGTCGAAAGAACATAAAAGTTTTTTCTCAAAATAACCTATATTATGTATTCATTATTTTACGAGTTTAATAATAAATAAATTCATTAATGATATACGCGTTACCTCCCCCGCCCCCTGGAATACAATCACATTCTCGGACAGCCTCTTGCCGGTAACGCGCAGGCTAGCCAGTAAGCCCGCCACGGCCACCGACGCCGTGCCTTGAATGTCATCGTTGAAAGTGCAGTATCTAGAGAACACAAATACCACATTGTTATAGGTAATAACAAGATGAAATAGATTACGTCGTTTGAAAATTCACTACAGGCGAGGTAATTTAAGTGAGAATTATAGGCAAGTAGAACATTAGGTTTTATCGTCCAATAATCTCACATTCTATCACTTGTTTGCGATAAAGTAAGATTAAAAACTCACTTTCCACGATACTTCTCGAGCAGGCGGAAGGCGTTCGCATTAGCGAAGTCCTCGAACTGGATAAGGCAGTTCTGCCCGAAGCGGCGCACCACGGCCTGCATGAACTCGTCGATGAACTGGTCGTAGGCAGCGCCGCGGACGCGCTTCTGTCTCAAGCCGATGTACAGCGGATCGTCCAGCATCGACTGTGTGTTGGTGCCGACGTCTAGGTAAGGCAAGGGCAAAGAAGAGAATTTAATGACTCTCAATGATATCAATATAACCTATATTTTCAATATAATTGATGTGATTGACTTTTCTTTCTATTCGAACTTCAGTAATTTACGTATTACAATTCGTTACTTGCAGTACATCATGCTATTGTACGAATCTTCTGTTTACTGTATACGGGTACTCCTTCATAATTTCAATCCTAAAAGCTGCATAGAGTTCAAAAGTTTATATCAATACATTTCTATCCCGTTTGTTACTCCCAAGCAAAGGGATTTTATGTCGGAATCCTTCTGAAATGTGAAGCGCACGCACCCAGGGTGATGGGCAGGCACTGGTGCGGCTTGATGCCGGCGAGCGCGGTGTACAGCGACAGCTTGCCCACGGGGATGCCCATACCGCAGGCACCCAGGTCGCCCAGCCCCAGGATTCGCTCGCCGTCCGTCACCACGATCGCTCGCACGTCTGTCTCCGGCCTGTACCACCATTTAATATTAATTAAGTTTTCTGACACATTATTTTAAAGTCTCACAGTTTCGTGATTATTTAGGTATATGGGGCGCGCATAGCAAACCAGCTGATTGATTATATCGTTATGCATACGTAAAGGTTAATAACTAACTGATTACTATTTAATGTATACTAGTCATAAAGGTAAGGACAATGTTATGAACTATGTATTATGAAACAAAACTTTCGTAACCAGTACACATTTTACAAAAGTTTCATAAGAAATGAGATCATCGACGATCTAAAACGACGATCCAAAACTATGTCAATGAAAAAAAGAAATATACATAAAAGGAAATTATTAATTCCAAGGATAAAAAACCCAATATTTCATATGCATTGCCTTAATTTTGGTGCGTAAGTTTTTCCTATAGTTAATATACGAATACGTAGTGACGCAAGATACCAAGGCCATGTCGCCATAGGAAATTTGCCGGTCGGATGTGAAGATGTGAGTCATAACGGAATATTAGAGGAAAATGGCTTGAGACTACTATACTCAGTGATTCGATAATTTCTGAACGATTGCAGAGATATATGACTAAAATGTACGCCCTTGATTGAAAGTGACAACTGATTTTTTAATAAGTTAGCCATCAACTACGCTGTCTTCCGAACACTACTTGTGACAATGATAGTACATAAATAAGTACATATATCTTTTGGCAGTCAAATTGTACAAACCGCTCATGAAGAGTTAGAGCCTTCGACAAGAGTTAATGGAAAAATGTCATAATTTCATAGTTTAAAGAGTTTTATTTGCTACCAAAGAATGAGGATTCAATTTCGCGAATCGATAAAAACGTCCCAAAATAACCCACCAGTTCTTCAGAATGTCGTAGACGTATCCCTTGTCGTGGATGGTGATGAAGAGTCCCCGCGGGCGCCGGTACACAAGCCCGTACTTCTGGCACGCGAGCCCCACCGTCGGCGTGTACACGATCGGCATCATTTCCGCTACATTCTCGCCGATGAAACGGTAGAACAAGTGTTCGTTGCGGTCCTGGCACGAGATTACATAAACATAATTTAACATTTTTAACGTAATATAACAAAAAAACATAACATTGCTCCAGGTCCTAACGGGGTAGGCAGAAAGCACCGAGTGCCAAATACCTCTGTTCTTGCAAACCTGACGCGCTTCGCTCGATTCATCACTCTTTTCATGCATACATAATAATATTACATAATCCGAGTTTTTCTTTTAAATATTTCTGTTACGTTATTAATGAAGTTATGGCAATTTAAAATCAATGCCATTATACCCATGTGTAATGACTAATACAACTACTACTACGACTATTTTCAAACTAGAATGACTTCAGCTCATTCCGGTTATTTTCGAGCCGATCGATCACAACCAAGTGATTGATGACCTCAGTTATACGCCTAATGATCTGTTAACCAACTTAAAAAAATATTTATTATTTACGTGTATTTATAGGTCAAGAATAAACATGACAATAAATACAGTACCACCGACATACGAAATGCATTTACGAAAAGAAACCTTAACAAAATTACCATTATTTACTATACCTATCTCCGCCGCTGCTTTCAGTACTTTTTATTTTGTAATACTCACAAGTAATCCCATAAGATAGATGTATTTATTGAGAGGATTTTCGTAGCGCTCGATAGACAGCTTGCACAGCTGAACCTGTTCTTCTTGGCTCTTCACCCTGGCGGGGAGCAGGCCGTGGATCCCAAGCGCCTGCCGTTCATCGATGGAGAACGCCATACCCTGGATACGTTACAAAAAGATATTTTGAGTTTATGTAACTTGAAAATTACTTATAAAGTGAACTAAGAGAAAACGAGGTCTGTGTATTTTGAGGGAAGGTTTTTATTTCCATGTCATTTGTTTCCATATTATGTTCATAATTTGATATTACTGCGTGTAGGTATAACGACACAAGCGCATACATACGTACGTATTATTTGAGTTGTAAACATGTTTGTACATATTATTTAATTTGATCCACCAGAACTGGAAACTCGTATGAAATGAAATAATATGAAATGGAGTCTGTTTAAAATCTAAATATTTTTCCACAAGACTCGTATGTACTTTAAAAGTTATCTTATCAGGGTTATTTGCATTAATTTATTTTATATTCGCAACATTATCTAAGGCACATATATCATTTGAACACCTT
Organism: Passova gellias; assembly: GCA_018249975.1. Lineage (NCBI taxonomy): Eukaryota > Metazoa > Arthropoda > Insecta > Lepidoptera > Hesperiidae > Passova > Passova gellias. Next base: position 11,971 of record DWUN01000998.1, read on the forward strand.
GACTTGGTCGCGAGAATATGATCGAAGCCTTCCGTAAGCTGGAACAGCTGACTGTCAGCTGTAAGCGTGACGCGGCGATGGCGGTCACGTCGCGCCCATGCGACCTTTGTCTAGAGAATATTTTCACACCTTACGATCACGACACGACTGACAAAATACAGTCAAAATAGGCTAAAATTATTGCCAAGTCTAGAACAGAATATAATAATGTTTATAATGCATGTTTAACGCCAACCTAATGATATTTATATCAGTAATTATTTAGCATATATGATTAGTTCATTACGAGTACATATTTAATTCTTACACGAATTAAGAAATTGAAAATTTTTGTCACTGATGCTAGACAAGCTAAACAGAAAATATCTGCATATTCTGAAAATCGCATTTCAAATCTTCAACTTGTAAATTCCATTTGTTCTTACAACTTTTTCAGTATTTTGTTTCCGAGATGGCATAGCTTTGTTGCAAATCGTATTGTGATCGTTATGTACGTCGCGAGGAGGGAAAGCCAGACAAATACCAGTCGTACTATAAAACCTCATTGCTAACGAGTGACATATTTTACGAGGCAGCCACCACTTAAACTTGAGAGTTCCTTTAATAAATTCATAATTCTAGAGCAATGTTAAACTCATTATAAATAAAATGTATTTAACCTGCGTTACACTTGTTTTCTTTATCTGATAGGCACGCGCTTCTATGTATTCGTTCAATTTTCGTTTATATAAATACAAATTAATGAAATGAGGTTAAAAATTTTGTAACAACAAAAATACTAGGCACCAACTAGAATTCGTAATATATTGTAATTTATTAATGTAACGTACTTCTTACATATCACGCTTTCCTATATGAAACACTTAGCTAAAATAAATCACTAGGGTGAAAACACTCATATAATTTTCCTGAATTAACCTTGGCCTAAAGTAATCAAATATATAGGACGCGTGTCTACCCAGAAGATTGAATTCAATTCACTTATCGAATTAAATATCGTTCCAACTCTCCGGGAGAAAATTCAAATCAATCAAGAACAACGAGCTCGTTAATATCTTCCTTCAGATAACGTTTTAGCAACAAATTGCCTCGAGCACTCAAGTCCGTAAAGTTAAATTGAATTTCCTGTCGTCCCGTCCTCCCCATGTTTACATCGCTCGGTAATATTTATTAATCTCTAAACATTTCGCCACGAAGCCCGGGATTTAGCAGTAAATGTACGGGTTTATATATAAGTTATCTGCCGCGATGTGTTTACCGAAGCGTAGATAAGTCTAGTAAGTAGTTACGAGTACGTATAAAATTGTTAATGAACTTTTCAAATATTTTTTCTGTTTATTTAAAGGAGCTTTGGCAATTTGCAATGTCGCTCTGTAACATAAGATGTACAACATGAATTACACTTTAACTACAAAATTGTAACTTGCACTACTTTAATAAAGTACCTCTTAACAATTAAATAATATTCAAAAAAACAATTATTCATTGTGTTATTTAGTTGCAATTAAACTTCTCAACTTTGTCACGACTTAATGCTCAATAACAATAGTTGCGATGTCCGTCTTATAATTAGAATTTTGTATTATCTCCATCTATCATATTTCTAACGCGGTTATTAAGTACATACCAGTCAGGACCTGGACCATAACTAAACCTTAATTCCGCTGTAGTTATAGTTCAAAATGAACGTATTAGATACATAATTAAATATTATTGAACGTGGATTTACTTTTTTCAAATTATATATAAAGTTTACAAGTTTCATTATTAAAATTGCGAAGTACGGACACGCCGTCGCCGGGGGCTCGCCTCTGACGTGACATTATGCAAACGAACGCGATTTCCATACACCTAAAACACGTCACGTTCGTATTACAATATTGAATTACGAGTTTCGTGGCTCTAATATTTTTTCTTATTGTATTAATTCGTGCGTCTAGCTTTTGTTATTGAAATATCTAACAGATAACTAATATAATAAAGATAAGTGTTACATGTGAGTTTGTATTGTTACATGAATACTAAATTCACTAATCTCTTGAAGTAAGTACATAAATATGCACAATGTTTTTTGTTTGGGTATCCATCGGAGTCAATGTTTTACATGTACAATGAATAAAATGTTGAAGCCGTAACTACAGTATGAAGTCATCAAACGTGCACATCTAAATATATGATGAAACATAAACAAACAAACCCGCGAGTCGGGCGCGGCCAAGCAATCCGGAACCGAATACATCTCGCGCCGAGGGGTCAGTTGCCACCAGTCCACCATTGCCATCCCAATCCACCACTTCAGTTTTATATTCACGATATTGCGTCAACTTCCATTAACGACTTAAAGGTTTCAAATAGTAAAACTAAAATCGAACTATACATGTTAGCTTATTTTAGAATTTCGTTCACTAAAATCAAAATAACTCAAACGAGTGCATGACGATTTTCAAACAATTCAATTTTAACCAAAAGAACAAACACTACAACGACTACACCTGAAGTTCGAATGATTAAGTATATCGGATCACGCGGTCATTAAAATGAAGGTATATAGTAACATTTAAATGACTTAAACTACTGATACACACTTCGACAAAACAGGTATAACTTCTGTGCTACACAATTTTAGCAAAGTTAAAATAAAGCCTATCACGTTTCACCGACATAAAATAAAACACTTCTCTGTTTATAGAGGGTCTTATTATTCCTGTGATCGCACAGGACTTTAGGCGAGACTTAAGCACCATAAAGAACATCCATAAATCTTTGAAGAACACTTAAAATGGCTATTACTGTGCGAACATAACGGCCTTCCGTTGCTCGGGTAACCGAAAGTGGACGGAGTTATGTTCTAAGGAGCTAGTTTCGGCATAAATGTATAATTAAGCAATGCAGTCAGTACCACCTTGTTGTATCGGATCATTACGTTGCTGGCTGTCATTCAATTGCATATTTATAACCTATTTCTCCTTACTTATTGCTCACGCTCATCATAAACATGATGGCAATGGGATTGGAAGAATGGGAATTACAATCGTAACCCTCACTCAGCAGCCAAATTCATTACACTACACCACAAGACCTAGGGACCAGTCGATGTGTGTGTCCTCAACTAAGGTAACAAATAGGGCTTTTTAACAATGAATTTTACACACTTGTCAATTCGTATCAAAACCTAGGTGTAACGATAACATTAAATGTTGTAACATAGCGATAAAGTATCAGTCTGTTATAATGACGATCATTCACCGTGCAATCTAATTACATTGGCATTGACCGCAAGCAAATAGCATTACGTCACAGTAAGTCAAGGCCATTAGATTAACGGCTTTGAGATGCCCAGCGATCCGAAACTATAAGCTCGTTATTACTTTCCCTACAAATCTCTAAGTTAATACAATCAGTACTAGTTGGATAATTAATTTATTTGACGTCTTACATTTGTTTTTTTGGCATAATATTACAAACCCTTCTAGACTTAAGGATGGTACTAATTACATATATTATCTACAGATCGACATGGAAAATAGTGAAATACATAATATTATTATTGTCTAACTTTCCTTGTTTCTAATTTACTTTCATTATTTTACATAAATTATGCAATAAGTGAATTATTGAACGTGAAAAATGGAGTTTGAAAATACTCCGGTATCGTTTTCCATTTAGCGATAACAAAGGAGTGTAACGATGTAATGCACTTCACGCGTCTAGCGCGCGTTAGAAACAATGTTGTAGATTTTACAACGGCTAAATTATTGTAATCATTTTTCATCAGTAATCGATATAATTAGAAAAACAGTGAGAGGAAAGATCGTGAGGCCAAAGGCATATCATAGACTTGTCCATAAATTCAGTAAATCTTACGCGATGCGAACGGCGACGCATTTAGCGACCAACCAAATGTATGTTGTTTAAACAATTTATTTCGGTCTCTAGAGTGAGTGATTGCCATGTACACATAAGACTGTAATTGTTATTAATGTTTAGATACTAGTGTTGTGTTCATAACTTGTAACCTCAATTCATATGTACAAGTCAGTGCACGGTTCCCGAGTGAGATAATGGAAAGGACATAGAACGCGAACAGACCACGTTCTTAGGTAACCTAACAAGGTGAATCGCTTGATTGACATCTACCGGTTCTTTTATAATACATTTGTAACCTTCCTAATGCATTGCCTTCCGTGAGCATTCATATTGTATTATTATTTGTATGCATATAGCAATCATTTTATTAATGATTCATAGTCCATACAATCAATATACTTATCCTTACTCCATGGAGTAAAATAATTACGGTGCTTATAATTGGCTTAAGTTATAAAGCATACAGACAGTTTTATATCGCGTTAGAATTTCAAGAATACTCTATGGTTATTGATATTCACAGATAAGCCAACAAACATTAAACGCTTCTTATGGTGACAAATGTTGCAATGTTATGTATAACACTATTTTATATGCTTTTAAAATTATAATATCCGACACTACCTATTTTAGTTATTTAAGCTAGTTTCAATATAATGTTAATTTTATGGTAATATTTGCACATCGGGAGAAGGATTACGCGAACCGCAACGTAGCGGCGTGCGGAGGATGTATCGAACTAGTTCGAGCGTTCACACCACCAATTTAATACCGACTGTGTTTATCTGGTTTCCATGTCAACAGATTATAAAGCTACTTGCACATGTGCTGGTGGCGAAATGTAACTATTTTACGCATTGTTACGCGTGGGACCCCATCACGTCACACCTGATGATACCGAGAATACTTTGTTGTAAGTAACTTATTTGTGCTTAGGACTAGTGCTTAAGTTATTGTATCTGCCAAGTATCATTGATTTTATTTGATTTCGATGCGCTTATTAAATAAAATGTTTTTATAGGATTCCACGGGCTTTTTGATAATTTAAACCTAAATCTTGAACTGGATTAAAGTTATGGTAAAACCTTTACTACTGTACTCCTAATTATAGAAGTACTCGAAAATATAAACCGTAACAAATTCATTTTCTTTCACGGTTTTCTCCAATATTTCATGTCAGAAACTAGACAACCTTTATCGCGCTGTCAAATTGATCCGAAGCCATACGAAGCCCCTTATCGTAAGATGGATTAGAGTCCAAACAAAACTTATTCATCAGTAAATAATAAAGAAAAGTTTCTCGAAAGATTTATTTTTATATAATATAGTTCAATTTATATTCTACTGATATATAAATGTGTTCGATAATAATATTATCAAGGTATCGTAATAAGACTGCTCTTTAGATTATTTTTAACCGCCTTCACTCAAGTTACATTAATAATAAAATTTAATCAAAAATATATTTCACTCAAAACAGCGAGCAACGTGTATCTGCAACTAAATTTTGTAAGATTAGTAAATGATCTTGATACAATGTTGCCAGTGTGAAATCAACCTAATCTTAGCTTTAAAGCGTTACTACCTACAAACTCCATACATGTATATATAGGCTCTCTTACCGGCAATATTGGCACATGTTATGTTCCGCCGGATTTAATCTCCTCGAGTGGATATTTGTTATGCGATTTCCTAATACCAAAAAGCTAAAAATAGCGTATCGTGCTATCAGTAATTGTATGCCGTATATAATCATAATTGTGTACCGCTATCTGTGTCCTGAGCGTTTGATTGTAATGGAACAGATATGAAAATGACACTTTTTCATGTAACATACGAGTACATGCAGTTACGCATACTTCCCATAATGGTATGCAGAGATTAACAAATCTTTTGCCTCTACTAACTTTCATCAACGTCGTCACGCAGGCTTATCTATTGGAAATACATTTGGTTAGATTAGATCATTGTATCAATGCTTCATCAATATTTAGAGTACAAAATAAAGCTTGTTATGTTTTATATGGTATTGAGTGCTTGAGGAAGTCATCTGACATGTCATAGAGATAAATATACTATACATACTCGTATATAGTTCTGTTATCATTAAAACTAAGCATGGAAGTAGTACAAACGTGACACATAGAATGTTGTAGTTATCTAACACATTGTATGGGTGCAAAATGAACAGTGGAGGTAAGTATTGAAATACATACTACATACTTTGCAGTAATAACGACTTTGATGAATTGGATTTCGGTACGCCCTTTCCTCTCTTAGGTCTGCTTGAAAAGATCTCTTTAGGAGATAAGCAGTACCTAAGTATATATATTTCCTTCTGTAAACTTTCCAGTGTACTAAAATTGTTAAATAAATAAATAAATAAACAAATAAAGTTTAGTAAGAGAAGCAAAGGCAAAATTTGTGAGGATAGCAGCCGGAGGGAATCTTTCTCTACGTCCTTAAGAAATAGGCGTACTCGTATGTTGTGTAAGCGGTACGAAAAAAGGATTACGTATTTACCACTTTTCCCAAACAACTTTAGCACAGATTCTAATACTTAAAGGTTTAATCCACATAGTCGTCCAAGCACGCTTAGCAAATTAAAATGTATAATATCATTATGATATGTTGATAATTTTATCATTTACTAGCTGACCTGGCAAACGTTGTTCTGCCATATAAATTATTTTTTATTGCTGCTCCTCTCCTATTCATCTTAG